>VFFE01007064.1:924491-978575 GCA_008921705.1 Burhinus oedicnemus | reverse complement strand
GGCCAGGGGTGCGCGGTGGAGCCCGCCCGGCGGGGGAGACAGATGGGCCGAGATGCGGCCGCAGCCCTCGCCCTGAGAGCAGAGCGGGTCGCGCCTCGCCGCCGAGGGACTGAGGGGATCGGCGCCGCCTTCCCGGGAGCGTGAGGCGGCGAGGAGACAGAGACCTTTAACGGGATGGGACGCGGCTCTGCCGCAAGCCCGTAGAGCTCGTTACCCGTGCCCCGGCCAGCCTACGGGGACTGCTCTGACTGACATTGCTGTAGGCGCGGGCTGGCGCCTGGATATGTTTCGTTCTCCATCGGGCTGTTTCTTCGGTATCGTGAAGCTGCGCAGGAAATAAGCGTGGTTCCCAGCTCCGTGGGGAGCGTGCCGCCGTTCCCCGGCGGGGGGAGATGCCTCGGGGCGGGGAGGCAGAAGCAGGCGCTTCCCCAGCGTCCGCGGAGCGGTGCCGGCTGCCGAGACATGAAGGCAGGCGGGTGTAATGGAGTAAGAGCGAAGACGGCTCCTCTCATCTGCCATTTGCCCTTCCAGACGGGATTGTAAACCGAGAGAGTTGAGGAAGGCTGTGCGAAAGAAGGAGGAAATTCCTCTCGTCGGGATTTTTTCCCCCCTTTTTTCTTTTTTTTTTTTTTTTTTTTTTTTTCTTTCTCTGAAATGTAAGTTCACAGAAATGTGAGGCTGGAAGTGGCTTCAGTTTCCTCCATGGTCTGATTGCATAAGTACAGATAACAATGTTTGCCTAACATCTCTAAAATCTCCAGTGAAGAGGGATTTCGCAGCCTGTGTAGGTAGTTTGTCCTGTTATAGTGCTTAATTATCGTGTTTTCCATAATGAAACAGTAGTAGGTTTTTTTACCCTTCTATTCTAATTCAAGATTGTTTAAGATATGCCTTAATTAATATGTGGTAATCCATCTGAACATATAGCATGGAGTATGCACACAGACAATTGCTGGGGTACATGTCTTGGTAAGTTCACATGTTGAAGCTTAGTGTCTCAAACTTAGCTACAGTAATTTGCACTGGGAAGCTTGAGTTGACTATCAATGTTTTAAAATGAAATTTTTGCAATTTTAAAAAACTGTTTTTGAAAACTTCGGCTCTTCCTAAAATTTTGATTTCTGGTGGTGCCCTTCTGACTCGAGGGATCTGTTACGTGCAGGGCTGGGAGCTGGGCTGAGCAGCAGGAGTGGAATCTGATAGGAGGAGGAAAGTCTGGCAGGACAGGAGGGATTTGAAAGGATGAAGGATTCAATCTGGTTTGCAGTGGGATGAGAATCAAGGCACATTAGACAGCCAGACAGAGATGGTGTCTTACATTTGTCAGACTTGTTTGGAGAATGAGTGACCGCAGTTCTGTGGTGGAATGAAGTTCTTGCGCTGGGGGAGAGAAAGCAAGTGTAGTTGTAGGTAGCAGTTTTGAAGATTTCTGTTCTCTTTTGTGAGAATGAATGAGAGACCTAGTCATTCAGATAATGCCTTTACCCTCCTCCCCTTCCCTCAGTCTCATAAGTTTGGAAACCACAAGGTTTTTTGGTGGTGATGGCATTTTATTCCAAGTCATTGGGGTGTGATGGTTTTGTTGATTGCCTTCTTGGATTTGCATCAAATCGCGTTTTTTGTTTCGAACTCTAAAGAGGTCTACCTTCTGCATCTCTCAGTATTTGTATTTTCTCTTTTGTTTCTTATTTCTGTGAGAGAGGGCCATCTGCAAACCCTTCCATCACCACCATTAATTTATGAATCTGCTGGCCAACTTCAACCATATGTGAAAGATGCTAAAAGTCTCAAGAGATTAATTTGCTGCTGGTTTTATGAAAACTAGGAACTGAATAGAGGAGACAATTCCAAGGCAGAGGCTTCCCAAGGGTAAAGGGGAGCAGAACTCAGCCCAGGTAATTCTCTTTCCTTAAAACTGGCTGCCCAGCCAGTGCAGGGGTGCTGGCAAGCGTGTTGGTGCATACACTGTTCTGGACTAAGCACAGTATATTTTTGTCTTCTGTTCATCTGGCATGCCTTAGGAGATCTGGGGGAGAACTGGGGATCCCTTTTGTGGGAGGGGTGGGAGTTCGGTAAGAAGTGTGGGAGAAAGGGCATGTTTACAGGCAATTAGTCTGCTGCTTGTAGAACAACTTGTGTTTCTGAGACAATGTAGTAGGCAATTTTTTTAACTAAACTTCCAAAACAATGCCCAAGTCACTTTACCGAATGGCTACCATCCATTTACCACTTCCCAGTGTGTATGAGTAACTTGCAGTTTATGGTATGCATTGTCTTTCACACTTTCAAAACTGCATTTAATTGACTATACTGTGTATCCACTTAGCTTTAGCTCAGCTATCCCACACATTAAACTTCCTTATCTTTTTCAATGGTATGGTAACTTATGCTTTTCCTGTGGTCCCTTTGAATGTTTTCATTACGTATTGTAGTTGGTTGAACCTGTGAAGTGCATGAAAAATAGTTTTATTGTTTGTGTTAAGCAGGAGTAATGGAAAGGCATGTACTGTCACCTGGTAGGTTGGAGTAAATAGCAGCCAATGACACAGCTACTGGTATAGTGAACCTCCAAGCTGCTGTCCTGACTGTTAGCAGCAAGTGGGATGGGTAATGCTAGCAGCAATGCACAGCAGCAATTACTATTATGTTTAGCCAAAAAGCTGATACTACGTTTATGCTCCTTCTTCTACTATATATACTTTTCCTGTTTTGAGTTCTACACAGGATGGGTGTAAGAAAATATGGGTGAGAGGCTTTTTTTTTTTTGAGTGAGATGACTAGAAGTATAATCGTAGGTCATGTATGTTAATTGGGATCCTTCATTTATACATTAGAGAATGCAGCACTTAATTAATTATCAAAGTATCGAGTGTTGGCAGTGTCATCTCCCAAGCTCATCGTTCTTGGTGTGAAGTACATTTCCCTCTGCGTAAGTCACAAAGGTCAGGTTCACCTGGTGTGAGAAGCTTTAATGTAGTTCAGTGACAAGAACAACTGACTAAATGTGCTCTACTGCTCTTGCTTTTTGCCTTATCAGACTTACTCACTTTGGCTTGGTTTTTACTAAAATAAAACATTTTATTTCTGCAACCACAAAGCAGCATGGATACAGAGACTTGGAACAAAACTCCTAGACCGTCCATATTAGAGAACCTTAATTAGGTTTTCCAAGAATTTAAGAAAATCCACAATTCTTTGCTATTCTGAAATTTGTTAAGACTTGACAAACATGTATCAGGAAAAATAATGGGTCATGTTACTATTCAAGCTATTTTCTATAGTAATGATTGTATTAAATAAATGATCTTACAGGGGTATGTTTAGTTGTCCACTGCTAAAAAAATGTTTGCTTTTGTCAGTGATGGAGTGGTTCTGTTGTAGTTAGTTTGTTGCTGAACCTACTCGACAATTAATCCTTCCTTCTGGTGCTATCCTTCAGAGAGAAGTCAGTAAAGCTGATGTAGTTGGGAGGCTTTGTGACCCTATACCTTTTAAGTTGCCAAAATGTGGACATACTATACACTGCAGGTATGTATGATATGCTGTGTGTGAACTTTAGCAGTCCTTTTACTTGTTTAAAACCTAAACTCTAGAAATTATTTTTCTATATTTATTTGCAGACGAGGGACCTTCTTAGCTGAAGATGGGGGTTTTTTTATGATTACCAGTTCTTGAATATAAATTGTCATTATATTTAGCTGTTGGAGATCAATGATATGTAGAGCCAATATAGTAAGCTGAAGAAAACTAAGGTTGTAGTAGGAAAATTGTAGCACCGATCTTTTTAGTTAGACTGTGGCACTGCATATATATGCAAAGCAGGCACTTAGCCCAAGAACAATCTTCCTGTATTAAAATAACTTCAGTTGCAGTCAGAGAAGGATAAAAGGAACCCTGTAATGAAGTTCGTCCGGATGCCACCACGGTGTCGATTTCTTATGTTTGCATGTTTAAAGTTCTTTTCCTTTATTTCTAACCGTAATGGCGCAGGCCAGGGAGCTGTAGCTAGAGCAGCTGCCTTGATTGAAATAGCCACACAGGCCTGGGCTCTGCCAGCTGTAAGAGGAGACCAGCGCTGGGTCAGGGCGCACGCTCCTGTCTCGCAGGGCTTGCTGCTGGTATTTGAGTAGGACTCGGCTGAGAAGTGGAAGAACTTGTTCCAGCGTTCTGTGCTATTCTTACTGTGCTTTGCAGGCTGGGATGAATGACGCCGTGAATCTAAATGAGTGGGGGGAAAAAAAAAAGATGTGGAAACATGGAAAAAATCAGGGTAAATCATTTCTCAAGCCCACTGCAGCAGTATTTGGATCTCTCTGCAAACTTTTTTATGTAGAACATATGCAAATTCCCGATTCTAGTGCATATTGCATAGATCCAGTGAAGATGACTTGTAATACATGTATATGGGGGTGTGTGTGTCTGTATGTGTATATATCCTCATGTACTCAGTATGTTACCAAAATTCGAGCATACCAATCTGGTTCACTGCTAGAACCTGATATTTTAATATTAGCCAATTAGCTGTTTGCTTAGTGTTCTTAATTTCAAAAAAGTCCTTATAAATCACTTATTTTGTGTGACTGGTAAACTTTACACTTATTAATTACATCCAGATTCTACCAGGACCTGTTAAATAATTTCTCTTTTAGTCATACTAAGATGAATCTGGCCTAATTAAATTTTAGTTAAATTTAGTCTGTACTAGTTAATGCTGTTGCAGCAGAACACAATTATTTGGCCACAGTTGTTTAACATTATTTTAGCTAAGAATTTAAAATCTAGTAAATATTTTTTCCTGAATTTTTCAGTACAAACTTAGAAATATCTTAAATGGCAAATACAGAGACTTTCTTTGCTTTTATTGTTTCCTGTCAGAGAAGTAGTACCATTAATGAAGCTGTCAGCAAATTTAGCTTCCCTTATTTTAAGAAGTAGTGGAATAGAATGTAGTAAATGAATTTTAAAAATGGGGAGAAGGTGTGTAAAATAAGGAAGACTAGTGATACAATAACAATATTGTAATGCAAACAACTTCACGGTTTCACTTTGAGAATGCAAGAATATTTTCTTCTCCCTTTCCTGTGTGCAGGGGAGAAAAAAAAAAAGCAGTGATGTCTTAAGACACTTGAATAATAAGTACTGCCATAATACATGAGACTGGTGAGCATATTCTGAGCAGAAGTCGCCTCACTGAGGAAATCTAGAGGCGTTTAAGAGGGAATGCAATAAAAGTGATGTTGAATTGGGTCCTGCTGTGGAACTGAAGAGTTAAACGTGAAAGCAACTGTTCAGATGTCATGTACTTTGAAGCAGTCATCAAAACCAAGTCCTTCATCTTTAAGCAAGTGAAGGTCTGCAAAAGGAGGCAGATACTGTCAAAGTCATATAATGGACAACAACTTGATTTTCTCTACTGGTTTTGGAAGGGTGGGAGAAGCATTGGTAAAAAAAGAGCTGAGCTGAGGACATAAGGCATGCAGAGGAATAAAGAATGGGCTTTTAACATGGTGTAATCAGAACTATGAGCAGAGTTGGTGATCCGGTAAGGGAGGGCAGAAGATGGGTGGAAAAGTCAAAAAGCTCCACAGTTAATTAGGAGTCTCATTAAAAATTGGGGGACCAATTGGGAAGAATAGTGAACTGTGTGTAGCGCACAGGGCAATGTGTGTTACACTCTTGCTCCTTCTGTATGTCCTGTTACAGAAAAAAGCTTGCACTAGCTGAGTGAGAAAGCACCTGGAATTGCCAGTAAATCCAGAATATGTCTCCCAGAATTGTGTCTGAACTGCACTGTGTGTAGCTAGTACCCATCAGAATAGCAGCAACGGGTTTTTGTTTGAAGTGCTGGGATTGTAAAGAAACAGATGAAACCTAAAATTTTAACTTTTAAAAAAATGTTTTTATGTGGCAAATAATGCAAAACTTTACTGAGCATATTTTTATACAAAGAACCTGAATAATCCACAGTTGTACTAACTGAAATAAGAATTTGCATAGAATTTCAGTCCTTTTTATGACTTTCCATTGCTTAGGATTAATATTCCATAAAATTGTTAAATATTTGTGAAAATCAGTGCTTAATTTAAGTGATTGAATGGCTATGGAGTTTTACAAATAGTACCTGTGTTTTAACGTCGCTTTACTACTAACAAGAAGAGATACAGCTCCTCTTTGGTGGCAGGTTTCATGTATTTGTCCTGTGTATGGTATCTTTTCTGCCAACTTAAAATCTTAAAATGTAGTTAAATCCATAGTTTTCAGACACCAGGTTTTGACGTACATTTAACAACGCTGTTATATATCACTTCCAATCTTCCTGCAATATGTTCATGCATATAATGCAAAATAAAAACCAAGCAAAAGATGTCAACAGCCTTTAGCTAGGCTTCTAATGGAAGTTAATCAAGATAATTCTAAATACCGAACTCTTTACTGTATCAGCTAACTTATCTTCTGTATCTGATTACTGAGGGGAAAATGAAAATTTATGTGAAAGTTCTGTATTTAAGTGGAAATTTAGATAAGTCACTTTTCCCTTTCTGTGCTGAAGTGATGCCAGTTACGAGCCTCTCAATGTTGCTTTTAGCATGAACACAAAAATATGTGCAAAAAGCTTAAAACCAGAATCACTTTGGGACAATGAAGTTCAGAACAGTTGTTATATTTTCAAATGCTTGTTACACAAGATGCTGGTGTAATCCCACCAGCCTTTTTAGTATTCCAGTATTGTGAATACTTTATTGATTTATACAAATGTACAGTTAGTTCTTTGAACTTGACACAGATTTTGGACACCAGGCATTTTAGTGAGACTATCAGGAAATACTGAGAAGTAAGCCTATTGCAATATCCTTGCTTCTCCAGATAAAACTAGACATCCTGGCTGGATGTTTACCAGTGTTATTACAAGACAAGGTATTTGTGTCTTGATTCTTTTCCTAGATTTGCCCACCCTTCTCCACCCTTGGTTTTATTATTCTTTTTAGGATGGTTAGAATAAGCACGTAATGAATTTATGTTACTGACATGTGCTTTCAACATATAATTGCAACTAAATAGTTTAAAATAATCTAGAAATGCCACATACAAACAGTTATTACTTTTAGCTGAAATATATAATAACAAATGAGGATGACGTTTGTGATGGAATCTGATAGCAAATTCCTTTGTGGCAATTACATAAAGCAGTTAGTTTCAGTGCTTAATTGATAACACCACGGCTTGCTTCACTTCCGTGAGGTGTGGGAATCCAAGGTGCAGAGGTAACTGCATTCCATCAGGTTTCAGTCTAGACAGGCAGAGAGCATCATTCATCCTGTACCAAACAAGGAAGGCTAATCACCTTCTTAAAAGTGACCTTGCAGCTAAAGAATGTGCTGTGGTGGGCACACGGAAAGGCAAGCCAAGAGCTCAGTTTGATCACAAGCAATACTCTTCATAGAGTTAAGCATCTTGACTTGAAAGCATGCTATCTGTATTGCAGAGTGTTGGTTTCTTCTCATTTCATGAGTGGTGGTTTTTGAAAGAAATGGTTTAATGAAGTGCTGTACAGTTAATTATATTTCATTGAAGGAAAAGCTTGTTATCAAGTTGAGGTGGGAGGAAGTTTGAAGTACACTTTTATAGCAAAAAGTATTAGGAAACGCTATTAGAGACTCCTCTCCCTCCTTTAATTGAAGAGTAGTAGAGTGAGTTTTGACTTTTTCAAACAAGGTTTCCAACAAAAGGGCTTTTTTTTTTTTTTTTTAAGGGGATGCGTCTACTTCTAAGGCATATCAAAATGCAAAAGTAAAATGTGATGTAGCACAAGCTGAGCCCAGTTTAATTATTTCTGCTGGATTTGTCAGCTTGACTTCTATGTAGACACTACCAGAAAAAGTCGGGGAGAACGGCTGAGGGGAAAAATGGTGGAGCTATAGAGGAAAGTGTGGAAAGGTATTTTCAAGTTTTCTTGGTGATATGAGGACAGACCATGAGTAGCAGATACCCCTGATAGCATTAGAGGCACAAGCACTGGAGATGCACCTTGACAGCTTGAGGATAGACGTTAAGAAGTCATGAACAAAGAGGTGTAAAGGAACAGGATCAGTTCAGATGAAAACTAAGTAGTTTGCCAACTGCTTTGCTTTGATTGCCTGTGGCATGCTCCTAACCTGCAACAAGTGTAAGGTAGCTCTTGGGAAGAAGTTGTTAGCATGCACGTGCAAAGTTGCTGCAGAATATTTGTACAGTAAATTCCCACTGTAATTTCATATTTTATCTGGCTCTGTGGACATCGTTCCTTCTCCCTTGTCAATCATTCTGCTTGAGCATGAGATGATAATACCTCCATAGTTTAAGCTCCAAGTGGAGCACTTAAAGAAGGGAAGCTGCAAATGTTGTATTTAGCAGAGGATTAGCATAATTCTATAGTTTTGTTTTCAATAGCAAAACCAGAATTGCCTAAAAGCAAAGCATTAAAAACAAACATGAAATCAGTCATATAAAACCAAAAAATGTCTTTATTATAACTAACTGTCTGACCCTAATTCAGCTCCTTTGTGCATGATTGTGACAGTTTTCATGAAGTATTTTTCTCTGCATGATCTCTGCCTCATTTGGTGGGAAAAGGGATAATTTCAAGTTCTTGCAGAGAATAGACTTTTACAGTTGCAGACCTTCCTGCTTCTCTCTTCCACTTGGATGCTTATTTCCCACAATTCGGAGGTGGTTCTGCACGTGTGCTTCATTCTTGATATTCTTTCGTCTTCATTTTCACTTAATCCCCTTATTTCATTGATTGCAAAAAGACATTTTTATTTAAACTTGAACATTACTGTTTTATGCATTTCTTCACTTTAATTAAAAGAAACGAGTTGTGTCATGTTACTAAAAAGAGATCTTTGATAAGTGCTTAGATCAACTGGGATGCATAAAGGAAGTGCAAAAGACTGAAGTTTATTCTTCCCTAAAGGAATGCTTAGCTTCCCTGACTCTTCTGGTATGCTCTCTGAAAGTGGGGCTCTTATTTTTCTACTTTTATTGTCTTGCAGAACACAAACTTTGAGAATCTTGACTGCCAGATGATAGATCCTCTATGAATGTATAATCTGTTCTGGGGGTGCATTTCCCCACCCAGTGGGGTGAGATTAGAGGCAGTACAAGGACAGTCATTGCATGCATAAACTTGGCTCAGTATAGCCCATGAGAAGTAGCTCATCTACTAAACTTCTTTTAAACATGCATGAGCTTGAGTGAGTAATTAAGGAAGCGATTTAAGATATATATTTAAATAATGCTTTCGGAAGAATCATACGAAGCTTTGGTTAGGATTTGGGGAGGGGGGCAGTGAGGGTAAAATTGTGTGAAAGGGCTGTTCTAGTCCTTAGGGAATATACAGGTTCCATGTCACAGATTTCCAAACTATTTCTCCTAGAGTGCATTTTATTAGAGGGTTTGAGGACTTTTGCAAGGCCAGCTGGTAATATATTTTTTCACTGTGTAGAAGAAAACCAAAATTATTATCAGTGTTGTCAACTACTGTACAGGGGGGAGGGTGTGACAGTTCAAAAAGAAAATCAGCGTGCTCTCTTGGAGATCTGTATCTAGTCATTAGTGTGACAGTGGATACCTTTCCTTGTAGTTCTGCTAGAATTATTTTGAATTCTCATCTTTGTGTTTAGAGTTGTATTGTGCAAGACTGATGAGATCAGGCTTTGGAAGTTAGCTTAGAACTGCTGTAGCCTTTGCTTGCTCTGCCCTTCCTATCCTTCCGGTTTTTATTCACAAAATGTATACAAATGTGAATACAAAGACTGTCCTCATCTCAAATGTCTCCGTTTGAGGAGTTCCTCTCTCCTGTCCCATACCTGGCATATGGTAGTGTTTATTCTGTTCTGTTAAGGAGTGCAGAAGATTTGTTTTAGCATATGATACTAAACCTCTCATAGCTTTAAAATAAACAGAATTAAACTAGAGTCAGAGTTAACTCGGTCTTTAGCAATGATACTCCTGGAGAGAAGCTCTTAAATTCTTCTTTAATGGTCCACCAAATACTTGCTTTTGGTTATCAGGAGCTGACAAATCATACAGTGGTGTCTGTCTCTACAGACTCCTGTGCTGGAGTTAAATTGTCATAAGTACAAATGATCACACCAAGTACCAGTGCTTAAGCAGCACAATCAAAATATGTTTGTGTGAGAGCTGCATCCCCTTTGCAGTTACTAGTGGGAGCGCTAGCAGCATTAAACACCAGCAGCTTAAATCTGGATCCCCTGGCTGGCCTGCTGGTTCATGTTCAGGGCCTTACCTAATTCAGGCTTGCTATTTCTGTGTGGAACAGAAATAGATGCATTCAAAGGTAAAGTTGCCTGCTGCCCTCCAGGGCAGAAGTTGGTTTGGAAGCAATATTTGGCTTCTGCTTTGAACCTGTGATGGTACTGAAGACAGTGAATTGTTGCAAGCTGCAAGCCCAGATATTTTGTAAAAGCAGCTGAGGGAAAAGGAAATAGTAGTTACTGCTGCTGCAAAAGCCGAAGAAAGGAAACGGGAGCCTCCCTCAAGTGCAGCCACTAAGCAAAATAGTTAAAAATAGCTGCTTTTCCCCTCTAAGCAATTGTCTAAGTTGCCATAAATGTTGTTGTTTCTTGGGAGTTGGAGACAAGTCTCATTCCCTGGATTTTCTGTTCTGAGACACCAGTTGTGTTTTGAGAACTTGTGCTGCATGCACCACTGATTATTGTAGTACAGATGTTTAAAAGAAAGGGGGGAAAAAAAAAAAGCATTGAAGCCTAACTGTGGTTGTAATGAGGAAAGGCATCAGAGTACTTACAAATTATATAGACAATGGATGGAAGGAGGACCATAGTGAGACGAAGTATCTTGCTGTTGCTTAGCATGCCACCGGCAAAGAGGAACAGATCTCCAGTTTGCTGGCTCGCGGTCTGTTGTTATCCACTTCACCATGTTGGGTTTCTTTCATTACGATCCCAAACTGATGGTTTTCTGAGACATCTTGTAATTGAAAGCTGGCTCTGAAAGCATTGTACTTATTAAAATTACATTTACGGAGAAAAGTTGTGAAAAGTGGTTATTTTATTGCAAAACATACAACTATTAGAAATACCAATTTTTAAATAAATTTTGTTTTCGGAAGGTTTAGAAATGTGTTTATTAATTTCTCACCACTGTTAACTGCTCTGTCTCAATTGTATACATTTTCATTTGAAATATAGTTTGGAGTGTTTTACCTTGCGTTTTACCTTACTGCTGTTTGAATTCTGCTTAGTTAAACTGAATTTTTTATAATCATTCCTGACCTCTCAATTTCTTCAACTTGTTACCCCAAGCAGGCCACAGATTCCAAAGATCTGTTGTTTTGTATCATCCACTCATCCTCTTTGTCTGTTTGACTGAGCTGCTCCTGTGAAGTTTAATAAACAGCTAAGACAGCTGAACAAATGAGTAAATATGTTTTTTGGTAGTGTGTACAATTGCCCAACTACGTGAATATATTTTAATGACTCAGCAAAAATGTGGTGCATATTTGGTAGGCACATGGTGGATGTTCCTTATTTGGCATGAAAGTGAATTTCTAATCTTAAGATGTATCTACATTTAAATTAGCAAATCCAAGTGTCTGTACTCTGAAATGCTTTTGCTGCATTTCTTAGAAGCAGCAGTAAACTAGAACATTCTCTATGTAACCTTCCCCTCCGCCCTTTTCTTTTGACAGTCAGTATCCTTGGTTTTTTATTGCAAGAAAAAACAAAGAGTAGCGACATGAGCACATTGCTGAAATTTCATTATTCTTATTTCCTGTTTTCATCTTTATGTATTTCCTTGGTGTTTTTTCCACTTTTTTTCTCTTTTCTGTCAAATGTTCCCCAAGTGCCTGTTCTGCCTGTGTAGGGGAGAGAGAATAGGTAATTTGAGCCTTAGCATTATCCAGTTATGTTGCTGGGAGTGTTTTGGTGTCTAATACTAGTATATGTAAAAGTACTCTGAGCCCTGCCTTCCCTGTAGATTTTAAGAAACTCCTAGACACAAAGGACATTTAAATGAGCATATGAAACCCTAGGAGTGTTTTTCTGTTAACCTTTTCTGAAGCTATTCTTTTTTCACATCTTGAGTAGTGAGTTTAGTGTGAGGGAATCCAGTGGGCTACTATCTGAGAATCAGTAAAAGTGGCTTACATGGGTTTACTCAGATACTGCTAATTTCTCAGTGCAGTTTGGTGAATTTTAAGCATTGTATATTATAATGAAACTTAAAGGTAGTTGTGGCTATTTTTTCCATGTAATCAACTGATTTCCATTCCCTTCCTATTTGTAACAGCCATTATTTTTGCTAATAGTGAGCTTTGTAAGTTTTCTTAAGGCTCATTGTGTGACGGAGATAGAGCAGGATGATTATGGTCTTAAAATTAGTAACTTTGGAATCAGGAGACAACATTTCAAGTCATCTTTGGAGAACTGGAACTTTTAGCATCCAAGTTCCAAAAAGGACGATGTAGTGTGATTAAATTCCTGAATTAAAATATGCTAGTTGCCAAACCTTACACTATCGCCATATTAAAACTATTCTGAATGGACCATGGACACTGAACTATAGTTTCTTTACTGTGGGAGAAACACGTTAACTAGGTGCAGATTTCAAACTGTATTAGTGAAAAAGTACAGTAGATTTACAGGTGTCAAAATCTGCTGTGGTATACAGATAAATAGTGGATTAAAATAGAAGAAGGTTTGCTATAGTATTCATAGATAAAAAGAGAAGAGATCTGTAACAGAAAAGGTTATTTTAATAATTTACTGCTTGGAAGCACAAGAAATGCTAGTGAGGTACAAGAATGCTGATAACATAATTGGAGGTAAACTTTTTTCCTTCGTAATTTTCCTCTGTGGCTCAATGGCTGAAGCTCTAGGCACTAGACTGGTGTGAAGAATGAATCCTCCTCACAAGAGCTATATAATAAAGACCTCTTTAAGCATATGAAAAAAAATAGCAAATTTGAGTTAGTCTCTGGAAAAGGTTGGATAGAGGGGAATTGTTTTCTGCTTGAAGTCTTTGTAGATTTCTTAGTAAATCTAGTTGACTTTTGATGTTAGCCTGACACGTGCACAGTTTGTGCGTAATGACCTGTCTCTGCCATCCTGTGAACGTGTTCCTTCTCTCAGCTTTTTCCCTCATATGTAGTTTTGTTTGGTACCAAACACAGAAGAATCTACAGAGAACCAATATATTAATTAAAAATACATTGTATCTTGCCATTTTTGTTTGTAATTCTCTAAATACTACTGAATACAAATATAAGCTCGCTGTTAAAGTAGCTGAATTGTCTCTCAAAACCAGACATTTGAAGCATTGGAATCAATCTGTTAAATATTAGGACTCCACGTAGTCCTTTCTCATGTGAAAGATTAAGCCTTGCCAGGGATGGGCACTTTCTTTAACAAAATGTCTGTAAGCTTTTGTGTTCTGTAAAACAAGTATTCCCTGCTACTGCTTTCCTCACGAATGCTAAAGAATAACAGAATTCTTAGTCTGTGTTATTCTGAGTGCCAGATAACAAGCAGGGCATATATCCTGGTGAGATAGGGCTGTGTTATCTATTCATTTTTCTGATGAGGAATTGAGGCATAAAGAGTGGCTTGCCTCAAATGGTCTTTGGTTGTCTTTGGTGGAACACTGCTTGAGTTCTGCACTTGTAGGCTTGTCCTGTAGCCACTGGATAATTCTTGCATCCTCAGTTCTGCCCAAATGATTTCATTCTATAGGATAAGAAGTTAATTTCAGTTTCAATTTGTAAATTATTGTTCATCTTGTTGGGAGATTGGTTCCATAAATGTGCACTGCTAGAAACTTCAGACTCTGCATACGTTTGCAAAGACTTTCTCCGTTGAAGTGTTGCACCTTCTTCTGTAATGCTGATTCTCCTTAGACCCCATTTCATATCTTATCAATATCTTTGGATGAATTAGAGGAGCATTTATTATGTTCTTCAAATTTTTAGTTTTAACTCCACTGATTACCAGGAAAGAGACTACAAAGAGTCCTAAGGAAGAAGAGAGAAAAGACTGAAAAATCAGTCTTACAAGGCTGTCTTGCATCCAGATACCCTGGTGACAGCTGCCTGCAATAAGGATATTGAAGCAATTAATTAAAAAACAAAACAAAACAAAGCCCTGACCCAAAACGTTATATATAGAAAACAAGATGTCATTAAAAAATCTCTTGCTGTATGCTTTGAACCTAGCAGTTTATTTCCTACTGTTTCTTACTACAATATTATTTTTTTCTGAAGGACAACATTGTGACCAGAATCATAGAATAAATGCCAGGTACCTAGAGGGTGGTGTTGGGGAGGAGAGCTGCTGCTACAAAGAGCTGCTCTTTATTAGAGACTACAGGCATTTCCAATCTCTCTTTTCTCTGTTTCAGTTGCATCTTCTCCCTGGCTTTTGGCCTCATCATTTGGTTTTGACCTGCTCTGCTTTTGTCTGCTTCTCTGAGAAGTGGTACCACTGCTGCCTTCTCCACTGGCCTTGTGTTCCGTCTTCTCTCTGCTTTTCACATATGAGCATTCTTAGTGTTTTGGTTTCTTCCTATTTTGTGTGCTTTCCTGGCAAGAGCAAGGAGCTTAGGAGAGCGTTGTGCTTTTAGTTCCAGTTTTACCAGAGTAGGTGCTTGACTGCTGGCGGAGGAACTGAAGGTAAGTTCACCTCAGCTCATTCATAAAGCAGCTGAGCACATTTTTACTTGCCTATGGAAGCAACACGTGCACCAATCCAATGTCCTAGAGAAACTGTAGAGCATGTCCAGTGCTGCTGGCTTGTGAAAAACTGAGTTTCCAAACTAACAACCTCTTCTGAAGTTTTTCAGAAGCCTATAATTTTGGTACTTTGTCAAGAAAATGAGCAATCCTCCCTCTATTCCCCTTCCACTTCCCCAAAAGAAAAAAAGCTAGCCGCAAACTGACCAAAAGCCACACCCTTGGTATGAGGCAGCCCGTCTGCCACATCTTAAATTCAGCTTCTTCCCGTTTTAGAATTTGTCAACAGAATAGTTTCAAGAAGTATTTTAATATGGGCTTCACAGGCTATTTTTTCTAGTCTTACTCTCAGGCATGACAGCATCATTTCAACAGAATCTGGTTTTCGCTTCCACGTAAAATAGAAGAGAAACACTTGCTGTATGAAGTCTGTGACCACACTGATAGTTTGGCAAATGTCTTAAGCAACTGAAAATAGAGTTCTTCTAAGATGTGTCAGATACTTAATTACAGGCAGAGTTCCAGGCTTGGTTATAATAAATGTAATTATTCCCTCCCCTCTCAATTTAAATTAAAAGTAAGTAAATATAAATAATGTCAACCCAGCTGTCCCTCAATGCTGTCCTTATTTGGCTAACATTGAAAAGATGGTTAACAATGCAATTAGTTTAGAAGAAGTCCTAAAACTTGAATTTCAGGTTATGTATATGATCATACTGAGCTGAAATAACGTGAAGATAAACTAGAACAGGAATACTTGTGGTGGTGGTCAGTTTAACAAAACCAAATTATGGTAAAAAGCCAATGACAAATCAGACCTAGTGTGTTAATGGAAATATTTATAATGTATTTGACCTGAATTGCCATCACAGCTTCCACTGTTTTGCAATTTTGGTGAAAACTTTCCTTCTGCTTGAATTTGTTTTGTAACATTGTTAATAAATAAATTAAAAAAAACCCCTCAGTAAAATAATTTTAGAGAGTTTGCAGGGCTTGATCTGTAACTCCTAGCAAAAACTTTTTGAAGAAGGTAAGTAAGCAGTGCATTATCTAATGATGGAGAATTCACATCACTGCTATTCTGCAGCTTGTCCCTGCTCCTGATGTTTCTCAAAGAAGTTGCTGGCTGTGGAGGATGGTATTCTAGTGACTGTTGCCTCTTGCTTTCTGCTTTGTAAGCAGAAGGACTTGTATTCAGATGAGTGTTTTTAATGGATCCATTCACAAGTTACGCGTCTTCATGCAGAGCATAAACTTCTTCAGAGCTGCACGTGCTCTGAGTTTTACAATCATGTTTCAAATAACAAAATCTTACGTCCCTGTGGAGAGAGATTGTTGCATTCTGTCTCTGGGACTGCCCCAGTGACACAAACTGTGTCTGACAACTAGTTTTACATAGGGAGGATTGTTCTAAAGGCCTTTGCAGGAGGAGTAGAAGTTTTCTTGTCATCATTCCTATTGTGAAGACAATGATACAGTTTTTAATGGCATATGCAGGTGAAGGGGTGCAGCTGGCTGGTGTGGATGAGGTACCTCCTTGCCCCCTCCGTATTTTTAAATGCTTGCATGAGGCAGTTTAGTTTTCTAAAGGAGCCAGCAAGAGGTTTGATGTTTCTTAATTGACTTGAGACTGTTTTCTCTGGGTATGAGACATAATGAATCTTAAAAGGGATGTGAGAGACTGGCTCAAAGACACAAGAGAGGAGTCTGTGTAGAGTGCCCCCTCTCCTTGCTTTATCAGTGTACTTCATTTGAAGCTTACAGTGGCTGTGTTGAAGTAGTTACCCTTCTTGGCAGGGAGTTTCATCCCCATCTTGATGGAACATATTTGGTGGTTCCCACAGCAAGCAGAGACCTGTTCCAGGTCTGCCAGATGCTGCCTAAGGGCCACTGATAGGACTCTGGCTGTTGGGGGGGGATTCTAGTAAGTGGACGTTTTGACACTTGTGTTTTAAATTCCCCGATGCTGCAGTTCCAGTCACTGCTTATGATGAAATCATGTAACCATTAAATTATTTACAGAGGCAGGGCTAGATTGGCAGAGGTGCCCTCATTGTGAAGTGAAAGCTCCCTAAAGCAATGAAAGAATAGAGAGTAGAATTGGAGCAGAATTTAAATGAAGTAAAGATTTTGTGGCAGCCAGTCAGAAGGCCAGATCGGGTTTTCTGAAGTACTGGCTGGGTTTGTCTTCGTGATCTGATCCTGCAGCCCTGGAAGCTTGTAGAGCTTTCTGGTTTTGTCTCTAAGGTGACTGAAATGTGTGATTGTCATAGCATCTTCTATTTCTTATGAATGCTACTATGGTTTTGCTAATCACAAACTTGGAAGAGATTCACAGATCCTCTTCTCAAGTATTATTAGCAAAACTGGGGAGGCAAGGTCAGTTCAGTCCAAGTCAAGCTCACTTAGAAACTGGGTCTGCTGACCACTCTTGGTATGGCTGAAATACTAGATTTAAAACAACAGCAGCAAGAAGACTACAGTCCTCCCTCTCCATCTCCAAACGCGCTCCCACCCTCCACACCCCGGGCAAAAACCTGACTGAGAACAGACTTGTTAGCAGATTAAAAAGTTCTGTTGTGACTCTCATCTGTGGATTGTGTAGGCCTCCCAGGTTCATATCCTTCTCTGAACAGAACACAGGGCAGAGGTAGCTAGCTGTCTTGGATGGGTATAAGGGAGAAACTTAACAGAAGGAAACAACGGTATTTTAAGGGAAATTTCAGAAGAACTTAAATTTCAGTGACTTGTGTATTTTTGCTGCTTTCAAATATTCAGTTACCACAAAGTTCAGTTTATTATCTAGTGTTATCTTTACTGGCTTTAGGTTATGTCAGTACATCTTTAAAAACAGTCTGTGGAAGTTTTTAGGTGTGCAACTGAAGTGAACTTCAAGATCAAATATTTAACAGTATTTATTACTATAACTTACTTGCCTATTTTTACAGGTTTACAGTGATTATGGGTATGATACATTTTCAAAAGTTTTATGAAGCTGAGAGAAATGAGTTTTGAAGGTAGATTCCCCCCACCCCACCCCCAATGGCTACTGAAGCATGCAGATAAACTGTTCTGGACCTGTCTAAATATTCTTAATAAACAGTAATAGATATCCTGCCTTGTTTCTCTAATCCTTAACTATTTGCTGTGATTTCTTTATAATTTCATTAAAAGCAAGCCATTATCCCACAGGAAACAGTTGGTTTCAGAGCCAATATATGCCACTGAAAGAAAGAATATTGATTTTTTTCTGACTTGTCATAGCTCATGTTTTAGATAAGCCTAGATAGTCAATTTTTGAACAATTCTGTGCAATTTACCCTTTCATGAATGAATTACCTATCTTTGTCATTCTTAACTGAGCAGCGTTCATTGAATATCCAGAAAAGTAGTGCATCATAGCTAGAAAATACTTTAAATCCTTTCAGCTAAAGATAGTCATCTGATGGGACAGAATCTCTGCATTTCAGTGGTTAAGAAATGTAATCTCTCTGATGCTCTCGCAGTAGGTAGGGCAAAGTGAAAACTTCAGGACTGGTATGTAAGCTAGGCAGCTAACGGGAAGCAAAGGTTAATTTTCACTTGTCATTAATTTGATGCAGAATGGTGCTTGCCAGAGTCAATGCTAGCACGGTGATTTGCAAAGGCTGTTACACCTTCACCATTCAAAACATTTTTGTTTTAGGGGGCAGTTTGTGTTGGTAGAACAGGTTCATTGTTACCTTGAAAATCAAGTAGCCCATGAGATAGTCTGTTACGCTATTCCAAAAGGTTTAATATATGATTCTAGCTGCACTTCTTTTAGGTAGATCAATTTTATCCAGAAATACATTTGTCATGTCCCCCCTCCCCTTTTTTTTTTTTTCTATTTCAGGGCAAATAGAAATAATTTCTCCATGGAGATGGTATTTAATGTCGTTTTAAAGATGCCATATAAATATGTAACCATGAATACAGAATTTGATTTTTGCACAAGGTTGCTTTTTAGGAAATGTCTGCAAGTAATAATAGCTGAGGTTTGGTCAGTAGGTGCCCTTTGAGGTAGGGAGAGGCAGAAAAGTACTTAAAAGTTCTTTTCTTACTTGTCCCCAGTTACTTGCTGCATTCTAGCAACGGTCTTCAGGAACCAGGCAGGAGACTGCAGTTCCTGGAGCTGATGATTTAGTCATCCTTCTACAGCAGAAATCCATTAGGAGATCTCTCTCTTCCAGCTTCTCTCCTGCTCCTAGCTATGTATTCCTTCCTCTCCCTTGTACTCATCCAGAACCCCTCATTAAGCAGCTTTAAGTCACTAACCTGGCAGAAATTTAAGTAGTGTGGTTGTGGGGCTACTGACCTAGTTTTCTGCCAGACTGATGAGTTACAGCAGCTTATGGGGGCTCCTGCTGGGGGTCAGCTCCCACACTTGTTAAATAGTTGGAGTGTGCAGCGCTTTTGTACCGGGCTTTGAAATTTTCAATGTTACCGGCAATTATTCTGAGAAGGAAATTTACCTCTGCCTGCTCGCTGTATTTATTCAGGAACTTCAGGACTGTTAGATATTGAAACAGTATCTGTGTATGCACTTACATTCTGTGACTGGCTAGGCTCCTTAATAACACCAATCTATATCCTATTTTAAATTTAAAGAGTGTGTGACACTTCCCTCTGCTGCAGAATGGGCTGCATTTCTCCTTTCATGTTCTTGGACGAAAGTTTCATAGCTGGCTATCTAAACTCACCCCTTAAAACATGTATCAGATTGATGGACATAATTTATGTCTGTCTGTAAAGTAGGAATCTTCTGAATACGAGACGAATGATTGTAACAATGCGGAATATTATAATGTTATAACTCAACATTTTAAATGTGAAACTTATTGTAGAATTTTGTAGAATAATTTAGTATTTATGTGATGTGCAAAATGGCTTACAAGGTGTGAGCAGATAAAAGAAATGCTTATTAATGCAAGATCTGTGTGATAAACTACTTAAGTTCATAACATACACGTTTTTATGACTTGCAGAAAAAAGTGCATCAGTTGCTGTCTATTTTTCATGTAACAGCTAATCTTCAAATCTGAATTTCCTTCATCTACAGATACATTAATCTGCCTTCCAAGTTGAAATATTTGCCTGCCTATTTTTTCATATTTTAGTAGCCATTTATTTTAAGTAGATTGAAATGATATTCTGAGGGATCAAACACCTTTTTATCTTTCATTGTCAAAGTTCATTCTCATAAAACTAATTTAAGGTCATTTTGTTGTGATATAATGTAATTATCTTGCTTCGTAATCTGTCCTTATACATCAGCTTGAAACTCCCTCTTCACAGTGCCTTTACCTTATCTTAGAGGAAGACCTGAGGTGTTTGCGTTGGACTACAGCACAAGTAGTCTTGAATTTCATGGATGCTTGTGTATAAGGAAAGGCAAGTCTGATTATTGGCAACACTTGAAATTCCAAAGTCCACTGGTATTTGTCCAGGTCATTAGGAGTGAAGTTACTCAGGGTCAGCACAAAGAAGGAAGTAACAGATTTATTGCTAAGAAATGGCTCGGAAATGTCTTGTGCGAAGTAATTACACATAGGAAGCTGTATGGGAATAGGAAGTCCGAAAAGGCCAAAACTGGTGAGTTACGAGATTTGGGAAGAATCCAGATACCTGTGACTAGCAGGCCTATTGCTGATTTTTCTCTTCAACTTGAGTGATGGTTGCCCAACAATCCAGATCTGGTTTTTGGTATTTTGGTGTGGGTTTGGTGGTTTGGTTTTTTTCTCTCCACAAATAAACTTTTGTTTTCAAACACATAATTACGGTAAATTTCTCTACTTTTTGCTTGGCTTCTAGGGGTTTCTAGAGGCTTGTCAGAGATGAGCGTAAAATGATTTTCAGGAAGGAAATCACATTGCTAGTAAATAACCCAATTAAATTTTAATGCAGAGAGTGTATGGATGTCTAATTTTTCTGGGACAGCTTCTATCATTCATAGTTACTGAAAAAAATGGATGTTTTCTCTGTAGTTTATTTAAAGGGATGTTCAGAGAACCTCTTTGCATATTCTATCAAAATTATGCAAATTGACTACCCACAAGTCCATTCACTGAGCTATCAAAAATGTATTAAAGCACTTCAAAAGAATTGAGCCAAGTGAAGAGTTTGTGTCCTGAAGTGATATCAGGAACATAGCAGATTCTTCCTATTTCTCATTTCTTTAAGAGGAAAATTGGATTTTCTTCATCTGTTGGTGGACGTACTTGGTAATGGGTTGCTGTGAAATAAGTGGTGTTGGCTTGAAAGGCAACGCAGAGGTCAAAGAATGAAGTGCTGTGGAATTTACTCTGCGAAGGTTTAGTATAGCTTACTCTCATTCATACAATTGTATACTGTAATTACGCAATACAGGACAAGGTTACAGCTTAAACTTATAAAATTCCCATAAAACCACTGTGACAATCAAGTCAATGATTTTAAGAATAATTTCCCCATGAAAAAGTTCTTGGTTTTAATTCTTGGAAGTGTGGATGGTATCACACAGCGGGTTACTGAAACAATCAGCTGACAACGACGATTCGCTCTGTTTTCTAAGACTTCTCCAGTCAGCATTTGGTGAGCACAACTTTCTATTTCAGTGATCTGACCGTCAACTCCAACATGTTGGTTTCTTTGCTCTTGTAGGTTTCTTACACACTTGATTTGCTTTTGAAGGAAGCAGCGTAGCCTAGAGCGCAGTTCTGTGACAGCTGATCTAAACCTTGAACTGCTAGGGACCCCCTTTCTTGACTTCCACCTGCCTCCCATCTGCCCTGCTAGCCAGTTGGCTATGCCTTCTCTCCCCTGCCAGCACCAGTGCTTCAGTATGCCCTGAGACCCTTCGGAGAGCTGACTTCTCAAAACTAACCTTCCCCTGTTCCCCCAGTTTGGTTTTTCCCCAGATCGTCTCTCTGAATTGGTTCACTGTGCAGTTTCACGAGTGTCAGCTCTGGCTCAAGAGAAACAGCAGTAAGTAAGGGAGGGGAAAAGGCAAAACGGTGCTAATCCTACTTCAGTTTGGTTTAAGAGGCAGTGTAATGGCCCCGGGAGAGAAAGCGAGAATTATTCCTGGATTCCTGAATAACAGGGTTGTCTAGAGTTATTGAGCAGCTGATTAGAAAAAAATCTTTGTCTAACCACAAGTGGTCCATGGAGCATGAGAGAGTTGGTAGCTCACAACTGATGTGTAAAAACCGTATTAAACAATTTAAAACTTTATTGCCTCAATTAAAAGCTTGGCTTAAGGGTTGATGTTTTGGGAACTTCTTGTCTAAAGAGAGAGAAATTTCTTTCTTTCATCCGCTATTCCCATTGGTAGTTTCCTTGATTTACAGGAGGAGGCGGCTCATTTAGGGCTTGACTATATTGTGTTTTTTAGTGAGCTTTGGGGCAGACCTTTTCTGCAAGGAAAAGGGAACTGAATAGGTTTGAGCTGGTTGTGTGTGATACACTGACTTTCGTTATCTTTTGAATTTCTGCAGTGATTTTTTTTTTTTTAACTCTGTTTCTGTCACTGGGTAAATAGCAAGTGGTGGGAATGCATAAGTGTTGGGTTTTTTCCTTTTTTTTTCTTCTTTTTTTTCCCCTCCTTTCTTTTGTTTTATTTTAAAGGACCCATTTCTACTTGAGAAGCATTGCTTTGTGGTGCTTCCCAGCCCTTCTCTTTTGTTTCATGTGGGCCTCCCTAGAATGCTTAAATATGCTAATCCCTGGCAGCAGGAGGGTAAAGGCTTTTTAAACTTTTTGGTTTTGTAAGCCTTTGGATACTTAAGATAATAAGAAAATGTAAATAATAAAGATATGTAAATGATGTGCGTAATTATTTGCTAAGAAGTATACTGCAGCCATAGATTGCTTTTGAAAGACTTCTAGAATAAAGTGGGAGAGATAGTAAGAGACAGCAGGAGACGTTTAAACAGCAAATTTGCAGAGCTCTGACAAACTTTCTAGCTGTACTACTGAATCATATTTGATATCTTTTAAAGTTATGTGATAAAAGCTAATATTGTTGCTGTTCTAAAAAACTAGTTTAAATCAAATGGTCAGTACAATTTTATATAAACTTATACTTAACCTGTTTATAATTTAAAGATTTCCTACTGAAGAGTTGATTGTGACTTTTTTTCTCCCATTTCATCTGTTGCTCCTTTTTGGATTACTTGGTAAAGTGATAGCTGCCTGATGGACACAAGCTGTTACTCTGTGGTTTTGGATCATGTTTGGATAAGCTGTAAGCATCGCATACGGAAGAATGTGAAAGTAATATCTTAAAAACTTGAGATTTTAAGAAAGTAATTTGTGTTTATGAAGAAAATAAGCGACTGATACAAACTTAATGCAAGACAGCTCTATGATTTTTAGAGATATTGGTGTGAGATAGAAAAAAGTGAAGGAAATAGATTATTGACTTTATCACTGTATTTATGATCTATTGCAAACTTGCTAAATATTAGGTTCAAAATCATTATTGCTTGGTGCACATACAATGGAAAATTAACAAATCCTTAACATTAAGCATAAAGTTAAGGATATGCTTATGTTCTGCTGAATACTGGTCTTGAATGTTAAGCCAAACCAAGACATTTATGTTGTATTCGTAATAAATGGCTTGGATTTGCATAAAGTCAGATTTATCTTGGCGCTTAATTGCTTTTGTATAAAGTAATGCTTTATAATGGACTTTTATACAGTTGTATAATTCTTTTTTTATGTGACGTGGTAAACAAATGGTTTTTGTACTGAATTACAGGCATTTTTAACAGGAGCTTACATGGACTAAGGCTATAATTGTCTATTCCAACCCTAGAGAAAGATGTCAATCTTTTAAAATTGAAGGAGGTCATTGCTAGCAAAATGTTTTGTTGTTGTTGTTTTTAATTATTTCATGCCATTACCTTCCCAAAAAAAATATTGATTAATGACATTAAAGTGTATTGAATTAGATTTAAATTTTCAAATTGCTTGACATCCATATTTTCATTTTAGTTGGGTAAAGCCCAGTGTTGCTTTTCTATGAAAGTTGTGATTTGATAAAGCTGTTTTCTTTTTAAAGATGGTTGATACACGCGTGCAGGTGAGAATAGGATGATGAAAAGAAGAAATACTTGATACATATCTGTGGAAAAAAAATTTCTAGAAGGGTTTTTGGGGTTTGTGGGTTTTTTTTTCTTTTTTTTCCTTTTTTTTTTTTTTTTTTCCCCCCACTAAGTGCTATAATCTTTGACTTGGAGAGTCCTAAACTGCTGATGCTTAGAAGCCAGAAAATTGTACTGGAAAATATTATATGTTTGTGTGTCTAACATCTGAAACTAGTCAGTATTGGAAATCATCCAAAAAACATATGCAACTTAAGTGTAGGGTTTCAAAAATATTCTACTCTACTCCTAGCACCAAGCGAATAGCTGGAGGGAAGTTAATGTAACAGCCTGAACCCTTTTCATACCCTGAGCAGTCAGCTAGCTGAAATGCTTTTTAACCAGTGGGATAATCCTTGTAAATGATGTGCGTTGGGTCATTGGGAAAACCTTTTGTCTCATGCTGAAATAAAGGTCTTCTGATCATTTTGCCTATTCATTAAGAATGCTGTGATGTCAGTGTTGTGCATTTTCCCTGTCTACTTCATGTGAAACATTACCCAATGGATTTGTGCTAGGAAAGAGTAGTGGTGGTACAACTAAAGTGCAATTTTCCAAAGCACACAGTTGCCCTGTGAAGAAGGAAGATGTGGAAGGTGAATGGCTTTAACCTGAAGCTGCACCCATACGGTGTGGTTTTTCGTTGTGTTGTCACGTAGGCACTGGGTGCCATCCTGCCTACAGTGGGGGAGGTCCGGCTTCCTCGCAGCTCCTTCGCTCTGCTGCTGCTGATCCTGCTGCTTTTCTGCTTCATTACCCTGATGTGAGCATTGTTGATGCCTTTTCACTCTCAGTCCCTCAGTCTGATTCAGAGGCTACTTTAGTGTATCTAAAGGAAAAGGTCTTTCACCTCCTTCGCTCTCAAAATATAGCCTGCATAGCAAATATTCAGTGGTGTGATTATGGAACTATGTTCAACTGTACCGTTACAGAGGCAGATTTAAATGAAATCCAGACTAAAATTTTAGCCCAGTGTGGTGAGAAAATGATAAATGGAGTAACAGGTTTTTCATGATAGCAGCTTGCTAAATTACAGGTTGTTGGATATTGTTAAGAAGAGCAAACACTTCCGTCTCCTCCATGCTGTTAATTATGCAGAATTAGTGTCTCTTCTCAAATATCCTTACATATAAATCCTTTTTTTTTTTTGCATTTCGCAGGTGTTAATTTGTATATATTTCATAGTCTGAAATTAACAAAGTGAGATTATGATGTTACTGCAAACTTTTTCTTCAGTACCATATGGTGGGTTGCTAATTCAATGTACAATTAGTGCTATCTAATACACAAAATCATTATTTAGGTATAAATGTGGTTTTACATTTCAACTGGCAGCAGTGTTATGAAATATAATTTGTGATTAATGTAGGAATGGATTGTCACAGCAATGGTAACTTAGTGCTTTACCACCTTTGGGCCGATGGACTTCTTACCTGCTGCCTTCTGGCATCTTTTCCCTTGAACCCTTTGCCCTCCCTTCTACTCTTGTCCGTGCTCCTTTCTTTGCTGTTCAGATTTCCCACACCCTGTTTGTGCTGTTATACTGTACTTAATTGTTTTGCCTTTGCAAAATTATCCAAATGCAGCGCTTCCTTGAACAACATGCTAGGAAATGCCTTTCATAGGAAGCAAAGTCATCTTGCCAAGTGTCAGCTGCAGAGACCTGCACCCCTCTTCTGTCTCTCCCAGCAGTGGGGAGACGTTAGGTGTTATCCGTAGCATTTATTACGGCTCCACTTTGTGCTTGTTAAAGCTCATCCGCATCTTTTATTAGGTACAGTCTCTTGCTGTATCTATGTAATAACAGCGTGAAACACATGAATCTGGTTCCCCTGTTCAGTCATACATGATCAAGCAGTAACCTTCTCCCTTACCTTTGGGAAAAGCTTGCTCCATTTGGACAAGGCTTGCTTGGGTGGCGAGGGCAAGTGCCAGTCCTAACCTAGGATTTACTCGGTATGTTCATTAGATATTACAAACAGAATGTAGCCATGTCTTTTAATATAAGCTTTGAAGAGTAAGTGCCTTTGCTAAACACTGTATACTTACTGTGTATGTATAATTTATGTGTGTAAAACAAAAGACTTGGGCTGAGAACTGCTTTCAACATGAGATGGTAAAGGGAAGTATCAGCAGTAAAGGGAGTAAACTTCCTACATGTTAGTTATGAGCTCAGACGGTGCTGGCATTGAGCCCGAGGAGATGGGATTCTTTGTTGGTTCATTGCTGATCATTTACTGAAGTTACACTTTTCAGATGGAACTTGGCTGCCAGTGAGATCTGAAAGCATGGTTTCATGCAGGGTGTCTCCTCAGCGTGAGTGATCTTTTTGAAAGGAAAAGTTTCGGGCCTTGTTAGGAAGGATTTAGGTTATACCCTGTAATAGGATAGTAGGTCAAACTCAATTAAATTATAATTTTAATAAAGTTTGCAAATTATTGTAGAAAAAAGTGATATTTCTTTCCAAATAAATAAACCCCTGACCCAAACAGGAAAATCCTACTCCATAACTAGATGAGAGAGAGCACTTTCTGTGCACAATTCATTATATTCTGGCTAACTTTTTTTCTTTTTTCTTTTTTCTTTTTTTTTTTTTTTCTTGAAACTAAATGTAGAGCAGCTTGGAAGAGAGAAACTGCTGTTTATTATATAGTTTGGTTGTACTGTAATCTTTTTTTTGTGTGTGTTAAAACAAGCTTGTCAGTCAGAAAAGAAAATCATCTATGGATATGAAGCATGAAAATTACTGTAATTTAAAAAAATGTGGACGTATGAGTGGGCATTGCATTCTCAAGCAAATTATATTGAGTATTGTCACTAATGTATTATTGTGGTGTTTCTTTAGTTGAGAACTTAGATGCTTGTTTAAAGGAAGAATCTCCTCCTGTCTTGTAGGTCTTGGTTTCTGTCATAGTCATTTGTCCTATCAGTGATGCTTGGAAAAGAAATCAGAACTTTACTACTGATTTAATTTTTTTTCCCCGAATATTAAATAGGTAGCTGGATTTCTAACAATTTAAATTAGAAGGGTTTCTTTTGCATCAAATGTTAGCTGGCCTGAATAGCATGGTATGTAAACTTTGTTAATTGTTATAATGTATTAGCGCTTGCTTTTCTTGGAGAAGAGTTGAAGTGACATTGGATTAGCTCAGATAAAGTCTGGGATATACGATATTCTAGAATGTCTGTTTGTCTCTTTATTTTGGAAGTAAAAGCCCTGCTGTCAGGCGCAGCTTCGCCCGCGGTTCTTGTCTATTTGATGAAGGCTGGTTGCGGTGCTGGAGAGGCGTCTGCAGTGCCGGGGAGTTGCCAGGCGCTCATTAAGTGCAGCTTGGACCAGAGCCAGGCATTCAGGGCAGGGGAGCCTCAGCATTTTCTCTCCCAGCGAAGAGAAGCAGTTCAAAAAGGGAGGGGAAGAAAGAAAAGACTGCTTCACCCATCAACTGCTGTGTTTTATTGTGCTGAAGGGGTTAGCTAAGTTCTTGGAAATAAACGTAGGCTGTAACTTCTGCTAGCTGTTGTAAAAGTTGACTATGTTCCCTCCTGCCCCTCGTCTTTTTCCTTTGCGTTAGTGAGACACAATAACTGTAACAGGACGTTCAAAGGTCTTCCCGTACTCTTAGTAAAATTGACTTCTCTTGTGCTGTATACCAAACTGAATGAGAAACAACATGTTAAAGATACAAACATCGCCACCTTAGAAAAATACGGTCTAGTTTTCACATTTCCCATTCTTCGTGAGCTGTAAATTATTTCCTAAAAATAAATATTTCAATCTGTTCCTTTTCTTAAACTATAAATTGTTGAAATAATATTTTTTATAAGGCATAAAGCTATTTTTTGGCTAACATTAAAAGTATATTCTCTATATCAGTTATGGGGAAAACTTCAGGTAATTTGCAACTTTTCTGAAATATTCAGTAACTGAGGCACCTCTGTTTTAAGAGATCAAAAAAGAAAGCTTTCTGAAATGAAGTTCTGCTAGATAGAAGGATTTTCAACTCTGATGCCATGTTTTTCCTTCTGTATTTAACCTGTAATTTTGATCTGAATTAAATTTAAGGCTTTCGAAAAAACACAGTAGCACTGAGCAGCACCAGTATAAAAAGCTTTTCATTTAAGTGCTGCCCTGCTGAATGTTTGAACAACTAAGATGCAAAACTGTGCCCTGAGATATCTGTGCAAAGACGACTGGCAATAATTTAGTGTAGCTGAGCCATTGTAGTGTGAATTGGTTTTAGCAATGGATTGCATGAGTGTATTACGTGGATGTGTCTGGATTGCTCCTCTGTCTTTCTCTTGGATTTTTACCCAAAAATGCCCAAAAAGATTGCAGGGGGGCCAGGGGAAAGCATGAAAATGAGCTACAACCTGCTGCCAGCCAGGGTTGTCAGCTGTGAGAGGTACTATTTGCTCATGTTAGCTGACTTGTTTTGCAAATTTGCAAAAACAACTCTCTTCCAGACTTTTCTTTAGAAATTATAGTCTCCTCATCAGTTTAATAGTTTATTTAGGAAAATGATGGCATTCTTAGCACAGCTGGCAAAGCCTCTTCTACCTGAAGAAATAAATGGTGGCTTTTGTTGGTGGTTGGACTGGGTATATGGCAAAATTTATACAGTGCCGTTTTCTGCTTTGAGAACAGAACCTGATAATGAGTCAGAATATTCATAAAACTAACACATGGCCCCTCAGACTCCTCAGGACTTGTGATTTCAGCAAAACCCCTTCGTAGAGATGCGGTAGACAGACCGTCATGCAATTTACTGTTTGAGACCTGTAGTTATCTTTTTGTATAGCAGGGACTATGTCTTGAAGGTATTTGTTACTGTTTTTCAGATGCTGGGCTTATTTAAGCTCATGGAAGTGCTATTGAATGAGACAAATTGTAGTGAAGGAGCCTGTATGCTGGTGAAACACTGCTGTTTGTACAGCTGCAGATCAGTTAATAGAGACATAAAGAAGCAGGCCAGAATGGGGATCTGAGTAGTCTTACATGGTCTGAAAACTGTACACATCCTTGGTTAGCTGGGTTGACTGTGAAAGAGGGAAGCAGCCTGTCCCATATCGTGGTGTTAATCATTTTCTGGGAGGGGGGCAATGCAAGCGCCAGTACTGCTGAGTGGTTCCAGTTAGCTTTTAAAACAACATTTGTTTTACAATGCAGATAAATTGTCTGTGTTGTCTGAAAGAAAACGTGCTTTTTGTTTGCTTTTTCAAAGGGATTTGGAATTACTGTAAGGATTGCACAAACTGATGTTGGGTCAGTGCAATGGTACTGTCTTTTGCTAGTGAGTCTTAGGAATATGGGGAGAAAGAAGAGTAGAGAGGGATGAACACTGAGTAGCTGGCTGGCACATCAACATACAGCTGATACTTGAGCTACAGGGACTTGATTACAACGGCTATTACTCTCTGTAGATTTCTTTTACAAGAAATGATATTTCTGCAAGTATTTAAAACAACATGGTCAAAAGCTTAAAATTGGAAATATTTCTGACAAAGCCAAAAACCTCAGATTTTTCCCTCCAATCTAAAAAGGTAAGTTGCTTTGAAGATTTAGTATGTTAACACTAGAGATGTTCAAGTTATGCATAATAGTACGTAGGAAAAGTATCACTGACCACTACAGCTTATTTGTTTAGTAATACTAGAATGGGTGAAGTACAAAATAAAATTAAAAATTCTCACAGCAGCTTTTGTTGTTGACTTTTTTTTTCTAAGCTGGAAAATAACATACATCTTTCACATTTATCTCAAAATATCTGTTTGATAGTTTAGAAGGTTGTAGCTTTCCTTGACATGATGTAAACCATGCTGCAGGTCCTTAGAGCCATTTTTTGTGACCTGGAAACTCTACAGCCATAGGTCCTGCATGCCATCTTTATACCTGAAAGTAGCTGAAGTAGTTAGAAGGAAGTATGTCATTGAAGTTTTGCTTTTTTCACAAAATATCCACAAGGGAGAAATTATTTCCTTCAACTTGGTTAGATCACCAAAAAAAAAAAAAGTTTTAAAGATTCTGAATAACTATGATCTGAATCATCCCTAGTAGAAGTTAGGCAGACAAGTATATGTGGTGTTTTTCTGTGCCTTGATGGCATGCCAGAAACATGTAATCAAATTTGCATGTCTGGATTTGCATTTAGTAACTAAAGCTCCATATATATAATTTAGAAAATAATTTTTGGTTAGATATTTGATTTAAGAATTCAGGCAACAATTTAAGACATGTTTCCGGTTGTTATTGCTGTTGATGCTAGTCTCTCTTAATTGCTTTCAGGTTAGATGTTGATACTACTTGAACTTTTTCTCAGACCTGAACTTCATGTCATAGGACATCCATCAGAAATTGTAGACACTCCCTCACAATGTTTAAAAATGAAAAATTATCATTCAAGAAAAAGAATTAGTTACTTTTTACACTTTTGTCAAATGACAATGGCATCTTAAACCTTTTCATTGCGCTTTCCTCACTAGTGACTGTCAGATTCCTCATTGCAATAGACAGACTTTATAGGGACTCCAGGTAACTGGCAGCTGATGTTATTTTGAATGTTAAGGCCCAGAGTTCTAGAAGGGAAATACGGATGTGCATTCTATCCAGTATTTTTCAAATATGGCCTGGACAATACTAATTCATTACTTGACCTGTATGTTTCCTTCTGTTATTTATTTTCTTTTCATACTATCCCCATTTTCCTATTTTTTAATTCTTTGAGAGGTGTGCCAAGGAAGCCCAAGTAGTAGGGGTCAGCTAGGATATGGTTTGTCTTCCACTGGTAAGAACTGAGCCATCTCTTGGCTATAGGAGAAACTTGCATTAAGAACTAGAGAAAGTATTCTTTGATGTATTGGTACTTGTTTTCATTTTTGTGAACTGGAGGACAAAGGGCTGAATCTCCAGGGCATAATGATGTTACTAGTACATAATCATATTGCTATTTGAAAATCAAGGCTTGCAAGAATCCTGTAAATGCTGACATCTGTGCCTGCCATAAGCAATGGTAAATTGCCTGTCTTTCTTTGCACCTCCTGCCATTCCATTCAGGCCAGGAAGGTACAAAAAGGAAGGTGCAATAAATATCAGAAGTTCACCTTAGAACTGAGGGATGGCTTCTACAAACTCAAAAAGGGATTAGACAAGAGCCGGATGAATGTCGTCTTAATTATTTTTCAGAGCAGGGACCAAGCCAGAGAATCTATCAGGGATTTTCATTGTTTTTTCTTCCATGTGTTTTTGGCAATGGGAATACAATGGAGAACTGATGCATTTTGATGGAATGTTAATTTTTACTTGAATATTATAATAACAGTTATAGTTCCTAATGGCACCTGAAACGATCTTTTAGTTGTTCTTGCTTCCATAATGCAGAACAGCGGAACTGATGAACAAAATTCACAATGATCTGTCATTCATCCCTGGGTGGCTGTATAAAAAATATAAGCCAATAGTGCCTTTACTCCGGTCTTCTAACTTTTCCTAGAGGTAAAACAACCCTGGCTTAGTTTACAGTCTCCATAGTACTTCTTAAAATTTTGTTACTACTATTATTATTTTCTAAGATTTTGATTCAGGGATACACAGCCATTTCTACAAATTGCATCCAGGTAGTTAGGCAGAGTTGATAAGCAGCAGGTATAGTGAAACGTTATGAAATACTCTGCGTGCAGTGTAGTGAGTCAAAGAGCTGGGCTACCAGAGAAATCTCCTGTGAAGGGTGGAATTCTGTCTCTGCTGAAATATGTGGCAAAACTGCTGCTGACTTTAATGAGGTCAACCCTCGGGTTGTAAAGGGACTTGAATAAATACCTTGCATAATTCTTTTCTTGTTCTAGTGGCATTTCACACAGGCATTTGGGTGCAGATGTCATGATATTGATGGTTTTATTTGTTTTCAGAACTGCAAAAATAGGTAAATTTATCCGAGTCTGTGTGGTCTTTGCAAGAGCAAATTCTGCAGCAGATGTCCCTGCTAGTCTTTGGAGGCTTTGTAGGAGAAAGAAGCACCTTATAAAAAGCAAGATAGACATGGCATTTTGTTCCATCTGGAATCTGAGTGTGTTGCATCAAGGAAGCTTCAAGAGCTGCAGTTGCTATAGTGATGCTTGCAGTGATGTTTTTCAGTACGTATTTTCTTTGAACACATATAAGAAGTAAAGCTTAAGAAAATAAAAATTGACAGCCTCAGACACATTTAGCTTTAAATGGTGGCTTGTGTGGAATCTTTTAAATCACTTTATGCATATCAAGAAAACTGTATAAAATGAAAAGAATGTCTGTTTTGTTCACCCTACTGCCAAGAGTAAGTTTTGGTTTTTAATAGACAAAATTCTTGATTCTTTTAAGGTACTGCTTGTGCAAGTGTAGGATTAGTGTTAGTGTATGCTTCAGCAGAAGGTGATGGGGGTGTGCGTGTGTAGATCCCATAAGATTCAATTGTTTGTAATGCTTTATGAACAGACACTGCTGTGAGGAGCTTATCTCTGATTTTAGATTAAAACACAGGAAGACATTGCATGTTACACTTCTTCCATTTCCTCCCCTGTTCCATTGCAACTGGTCTTGCTTGGGAAGCTGGTCTGGGTGTGCTGAAGAGGACCAGAGACCTCCACAGTGTTTCTTGGCTTCTGCCCTGACTTCATCTCTAACTTTAACACTGCTATTTGGCACTTGAGTGGAATTTAACAACTTTAGTACAATTTAAGTAAAGTGCAAATGGTTACATGTCTATACTAAAAAGTTGTAGAAGTGAGAAACGTGGCTTAGATCTGGTGATAGGGCAAGCTCTGGCAGAATTGGGAGCGTCCTGCTTGCCAGAGCTCCTCTGAGAGCTGCTGTGCTGCTATTAAGTAGGAGACACTTTTAAGTGATCTTTATTTCCCCTCTCTTGTGTCTAATAAGTACCTTTTCTTTATGTTGAAGCAGTTGTGGTGTCTCTCACCTCTACCCAGCATGCCTTCATTGAACTCTTAAGAAATTAGTGTCCATGAGGTCTTTACTTTTCTGTCAAATTTGGTTGAAAAAAGCAAGCGAGCGGTGTTTTATTGTGGGGGTAAAGGAGGACAGAGCCAAAAAAAAGAACTTTTGCTCTCTCATCATCTGGTGTCTCTGGGTTATAAAGCAGACCTGGTTAAGGAAGGGACTGCCAAATTTTTGTGTGGGTAGGAACAAACCAATACAGGAGAAACCTTCATAGCCATCCATTGTTCCTGCAGCGCTGTGCCCATCTGCTGGTGAACACATACAGGCCTGAGCTCTTCCCATTCTGTTTGTGGTTTTGGCTGTCAGGCTCACCCAGGGGTCACCAACAGGGTCTTTCATAGTGGGCACTCTTGCCAGTCATGTTACTGTAGCTCTGAGAGGTCTCTAGAATGTCCTCACCTTTCTTCCCCCTAATTCTGGAGTTACACAAGTGTTATCCCATGAAATGAGAGAGCAGATTACTTCCCCTGTTTAGGGACTTTGAGTGCTTTGTAGTAAGTAGTAGTCAACATAACAATAACTGGGACAGTTTTGATCTTTCTTGTTTTAATATTTTTGATACCTCCTTGGATGAAAGCATGAGTTGGTTCCTGTCCCAGTTTATTTATAGCCAGAATAAAGACACAGAATAATGACTCAGGGTAAAAAGTCCCAAAGTGTGGAGGTCAGGTCACAGGCTGGAGAATGCCAAAGATAGTTGCAATGGAGCCGTGTAGTGTGTCAGCTTAGTGCATGCGTTAGTATGGGGGGTTTGTTGATACTTTTTTAATAGTTAAAAAAGGGGGAACTTGTTTCTTCATTGTGGGCATGCATATATTGTGGTAGAAATGAATTTCAGCCCAAGCTTGAGTGAAGAGAAGAGGGTGACTTTGTGACATGGCAGCTGCTGCTGTATGTATTAGAGAGTGACCTAGAAAAGGTGTGTTGGTACTTAGGGGAGAAACTGGCATCTGCTATCGAATGCATCATGGGGGGAGCAGGCAAGGAAATGATAAGCAGATTGAAAAAAATGTGAGAGAGAGACTAAATGCCATAGGACTTTGAAAGGAAAGATGGGAAGTATAAAGTTAAGCATTAAGGAGAGAAATAGCAAGACAGACAGGGAACCTTACTGCCTGAGAGGGTGTGAAAGGGGCATCGAAGGGAGCATAATAATGAACTCTGCACTGGGGGACAACTGCCTATAGCTTTAAATGTTGTGGGACAGATTCTGCACTCACTGTTTCATTAGCTTCTAAAGTCGAAATACTACTATTATAATCATGGTATTTTATGAGTAAACTCAGTGTATTCAGAGATTGCGGAATTTCATCGTACTTACACTGTTAGTAATTTTGCAAAGTCTGTGAATCGTCACATCTTGTTAACATTCTTCTGTCATGTTGAAAATGCCCTCAAATTTGATTTTCATGTAGAAAACCAAATTCTTTTTGTTTAGGACTTTATTTACATTTTTCCTTTGTTTTCTTACTTGGCTCTGTATTGAATTGAAAGAGCTTCAGCTGATGGGAATGGTGGTTTTCTGCTGAAAGACTTACTTCTGTAGTTTATGTACTCATTCATTGGGTAGAGAAAGCTTAGTCGTGACTGAATTAAATTCCTCGTTTTTCATCCATGGAATGCTCCTTTCCCTCCGTAACTGGCAGTCACTGGCTTGCTGTCACTGATGGGAACAGTTGCACGTTTCCTCTGTTGGACTTTCTTCGTTTTCCTTTGCTATTACCCTACAAAGATAACCTGGCCTGGATTTTTGTTTTCTTTTTTTGTATTCTGTTCTCCTCTTTACAGAGAAGAGACTTACATATCTGCCAATGTTTTCATTATTTTACTTCCAATTTTGCATTGATAACCACGTTGTACATCCTCATGATCGAGTGTTCTCAGAGAGCGCTTACGTTATACTAATTGGAGGGGGGGAAAGGATTAAGGAAGCTGAGCATGAGCTGCTTTTTTCTGCTCTGTGAAATCTGGCTGATTCTGTTGGGAGCTTCTTCACTTTAATTTGTGTTAGTGTTTTCTGGTCCCTGAATAATACAGTGACTGGATAACATTAAAACCCACATCAATCAAAGTATTTCCTGTTTTCTCATCCTCATTGTCCTCAGTGACGTGCAACTATGATTTAGAAAAAACAAGATGTAATAGCAGATACAGCTTTTAAAAATGAAGAAGCCAAAGAAGGTGTGGGTGAGCTGGTGTGTAGACCATCTTACCAATCTTTACTTGGGTGGGTGGATGGATAGGGAGGAGGATTTCAAGAGCTTTTATAAAAGGTGAAAAAAGCTTGCACACCTGAGAGGTTTACCTTTCAGCATTATGGGATAGAGACAGCAAGCAAGATTTGGTGAGTAACCATGTTGTAAACAAAGAAGCTGAGGATAAAACTGTGGTAAGCTTCTTTTCTTTAACTACTCTGCCTCATATAGACAGAGCATTTAAAAACTGTGAATGGCAGTTGTTTCATCTCCTACAGAGGATATTCAAAGACCTTTAAATGCCCAGAGGGTGAGGGAAAGAAGGCAAACTAGAGAAGAAGCAAGTAGGGGAGGAATAATCTAGCTAATCTAAAAGCTTTTTGGAAATCCATGCTTTGAATAACTGGTGCATATTTATATTTCTGTAGTTACCCCAAGCAGTCGGTCCTCTCTTGACTGGCTGTGAAGTTCTGACTTTGGCTTCCTCTTCTGAGATACAGAGGCCATATCAATAGTTAGAAACTGCGATCAAGATGATCCTGTTTTTCTCCCTGTACAGGAATCGTAGGATTCAATTTGTAATGCCAAATGACATAGATCAAGCCAGTGTTAGTCAAAACAAACCATATGCAGCAAAAAATGCCACATCCATACTTCTGAACAAGATACAGCTCTGCTTTGTCTGCTAAAGTTACTTCTTTTACCAACTACCAGAGGGATGAACTCAGTCTTGGGTTTGCTTCAGTGTCATCTGAAAGGAATGGTTTTACCAGATGAACGAATCACTACTATAATTTCCTTCCACATCTGAATTTTCTTTATAGTTAATAAATCTTGAATTTCCTTTATAGTTGTATCAAGTTGGAGTGATGCAAACATTCTCCTATTACCAGTAGTACAACTCATAAAGGTGTTGAAAGAACATGATGCTGAAGTGTTAGTAAGATGTTCGTAGAAAACTAAAGACATTTCGTGGTTTTTGGTAAGCAATGCTGTAAACACTTCAGTGTCTTGTTAAATGCTGGGTTCTGCTGCTTTCCTGTTTGGTAGTAGCTCAATCTCCAGTCAGAACAATGATTCTTTATCATAGCTTTAAGGAGGAAAATGTTTGAGCATAACAAACTATTTGAATGGTCTTTAATAACAAAGACACTTTTTTTTATTGAGGGCTACTAGAAGTTTATATTTTGCAAATTTTTCTACACATGAACTGAAAAACTATTTAAAAGCATTTTGAAGATAAACCTGTAACTTCGAAATTGTTCAATTTTTCTGTTTACGTGATTTTTATTCTAGCGTCTGATAAGACACGAATTTTGGCATCAGTTTAGTTTTTAGTAAGATGTGAGGAGAAGACTGAAAAGTCAAACCTTCACTGCACAGCATCCTTAGCTCTGAATGGCAGTGTTCTGTAATTCTCTTCACTTCTTCATTTTGTCATGTTTTACTCTAAGTGTAGTTTGTAACTTAAGATTTTTCTAAACCCACATGCAGTTCATATTCTGTAAGTTCCAATTTTTATGTATAATAAATAAAGTAATGAGTTAATATCACTTTATCCTGCCATACCCTTCTCTCTGGCAACAATGGAGTGAGTATTCCTGAAAGCACTTTCCAAGTAAGCTAGCTGTCTACAGTCTATGATAATCAGCTGTAATGGCACATAGGCAGCTGGTTTGCTAATCCTTTGATTGCAGTATTAGTTTGTCTCAGAGATCCTGAAAACCTGTCTGATCCTGTAAACGTGTTTAGTGAATATTGTAGAATAAATTATATCTTGCCTTAAGACTCTAAAACACATATTCAGGTTATGAGTTGTGTATTTTCACTGTGCTTCTGGGTTTTTCCCTTTTTTGATAGCTATGTTTATGTTAAAAGAAAAAAAAAAGACAGGTCTGATCTAAAACTGTTTAGCAAAAAAATTGGACTTAAATTCATTTAACATTGGAAAGATCTGTATTTTAATCACCTGAAATTGTTCTTATCTGGCTTATCACCGTGTGAAGTGATTCAGGCTCGGATCAGGATCTCTTATTTAGAGAGATATTGCAAATAGGATTTCCATTATACAAATCTATTAAAAAGAATGGGAAAGGTTCTTTGTATGTATGTGTGGCTTATTTATAATATCTGGTATTCTGTACAACACTATTTTTTCTAAAGAAACGTAACCTTAATAAAGCATGTGCAGACATGAGTGTTTTTCCATGTTATACTTTAATTTTCATAAATTAGAGCCAGTTTGCTAGAAAATAGTACATTAATTAATAAACCTGATCTGAATTTCTTTAAAGCTGCCATTTAAATGTTTACTGCAAATTATGTTGCTTTCTAATGTTTCTAGTTCAAATTAAAGAGAAAAACTTACTTTATTCAGTTCATAAATGATAACATTCCCAGTAGTGGCTGACATAGTGCTTGATAATATTTTTTTTTTTTTTTTGAGAGACACCCAAACCAATTAACTAATATTTGTTCAGTGTCTGTATAATATATACCGCTTTTGTGCTTTTGAAAGACTAAAGTCTTTCAAAAAAGCTGTACATGTAGAGGACAAAACCTCTTTATTAGTTAATTCTGCCATTGTAAAGCCTCTAATTTTTTTTTTTTCCCCATTGTTCAGTGAGGTTTGTCTTTGTTCCTTCCTTGTTAGTCCAAAATGCCAAGATGCTATTTGTGCTTATTTCCTGCCCTTTCAGCATGTCTGGTTCAGAAAAAGTGTGAACTCTAAAAATCATGGACCGAAGTCCTTATCGTATCTATGTCTGTGGTAGAGAGCTACAGTGTGCATGAGGAAGCCCCCACGCAGTCTGGCTCTGTGCTCCCCCCTGGAACAGCTAGTTGGTGGGTTAGGCTCGCTAGTGACCCAAAGAACCTGATGTTTTCTGGTCACACTACCTGTTGTGTCTTGTGAGATATTTTAACCCGTGCTACCTGGGGTGTAGCATTGGGTGAGGAGTTAAGATGGTCTTTCGAGCATGATTGTAGTCATCACCCTTAGGTGTGTAATGCAAAATGTTAAGCAAGTTGATTACAGTCTTTTCTTTGAGTGTCTGTATTTTGGGAGTGCCCTTTTCCATGTTTCCTGTCATTAGCATCAACAAAGATCATTAAAAACAATCTTCTGTTTAAAATGATTTTTTTTTTTAATTTTTGTTTCCTTGTCCCCAGAAGTTTCTTTCTTTGACGCGATGTACTGTACTTCAGTACATGAGAACCAGTCCTTGAAACAAAAGTGTTCAGTAATCTGGGCTTGTCTGCATGTACCAACCATACCCTTTTTAACTGCATAAGTTTAGAAACCAGAAGTTAATGAAGAGCTTGTCTTGACTAGACACTGATTTTTCTGACTACACAAAGTTTGCAAAAGTTGGCTTATATCACCTTCTTAGCTGATGAAGTTGTTATTGGTACAACAAAGATTTTAATGGGAAACATTAATGCATAAAGAAAATGTCTGAATTGCTTTTAAATAGTTCAGTGCTGTGCCCATAAATTTCTAACAAGTTAAGCATTGTAACATCAAGAAATACATCAACAGTGACCTCTGTTCAATGGGCTGATAACCTTGAAGTGTAATAGAAGCAAAAGTCAATATTTTCTGGTTTTACCCAGTTCAACAAACATCCATAAATACCTTCAGCTCACAATGCTTTCCATACCTTCTCTCAGTTAAGGAACACAGAGTAGGAGTGTTTGAAGTAGGTCCCGAGTTCCTGCAGCAGCCCACAGTCTCTTACTAGTCCTTGATAATACTCTGTCTTTTGTGTAAATTGGCTTTCACCTTGAATTGGCTGAATTAAGGTGCCTAGGGAGCGGTCATGTTGACCGTGCTTTTGACTCAAGATGATGATGGTTTGTGGGATATTCTGTGGCATACCATTAAATGCCTTGAAGACAAAGACTTGAGATGTTTTTGAACTTAAACATATATTCTTTGAGGAATTCTGAAAAGGTGAAAAGGTGGATACCCTCATAAAGCATGTCAGGGTGGAAGCTAGTTTCTGCCTTTTGCTCCTCTTGTCATATTTTTCAAACATTAAGATTTCAGGGCCAAATAGATTATGCTTCTGTAGTCAGTCAAATGATAATATAATGTATATCACTGAGGGCAAAATATGATTACGATTTTGGAACTTGATTTCCTTCACAGAATGTTTGCTAGCTTTCAGATGTTTCAGCATATTGCCAGTGGTGTAATCTTCCTCTAAAAACACGTACAGGAAGACTTTTTGTAATATACTGTAGAAGACAGGCTGTATGGGTACTATCTTTCTCCAAATTGAAGCTACTGAAAAGTTTTCAAGAAAATGTTTTAGTAATACACACAGTAGAAATCGCATCCCTGCTTGCGAGCAAAGTGAGTATATTACATGTATTAGGGGAATATCCAGTAACAGACTTTTTTTCAAGAGAATCTAAAGTAGACGCTGAAATAATCAATTTTGCTCTGGGAAGTCTGTTACATCTGAGTTTGGTGGAGAAATACCACATCATTAGTTTGCTTTACTGTTGCTTTTGCTGCAGAGTTTCCTGTGTTATTCCATGCAGATACTTCACTTTGACAGCCCAGATAAACAGAAGCCAGACGCTCATACCCAGAAAAAAATCCCTGAACTCCAGTCTAGGGCAAAGATAAAGAATTCAGGCTTTTTCAGTTCTGTGAATAGACACTGGCCACTGGAAAAGATTATGTGTGACTAAGGCTATGATGATTTCTGTTCTGACATAATTGCTAAACAGTAACATTAACGTACTTATTTTTCTCTGAATGGTGACAAAATTGGAACACTGCTAGGTTTGTTTAAATCCTGTAATATACATGTTAATGCTTTCGTAAGATTAAATGTAGGCTGGGATTTTTCCAGGAGACCTGGAGAAGCTGGATGTCCAAAATTCTATCAAGTCAGTGAAAGCCAGCTACTTCCTTTCCTACGTTTTCCCAGAATCTGGGTTTAAATTACCTTTAGCTTGAGTTGGAGTAATATTTGATAAAGTGGAAGGTATACATTAAAGCTGGCTTACAAAATACTCTTTGTTGAAATGTATCATTTTCTTTTGCCCAGAATCATGAATCTGTGAGTAGATTCTTTCTGAGCTGATTCAACTATGTGTAAAGACTGGAATTCCTGTTTGCTCATGGGGTAGAATAAGCAATTGTTTTGTCTTGAGACAAGAAGACGGTGCAATCCGGACAATGTGATTTGAAGCCACAGAGATGCTTTCTTCCATGTGAACCCCTACGGATAATCGTTGTCTTCAACTTTATTAAAATTGTGGAAGCTCTCAGATTATTGCAAAAAACCCAAGCATTCAGAGTTGGGAGTAAACGTTTTTATACTTTGTACTCCACTAATGTGTTTAGATTAGATTCTCCCTTAAGTGCATATTAAACGTACTCTGTGATTTGACATTTCTATAATATTTAATGGTTTAATTTTATCAGTTTTATGCTAATTTTCTTCTCCTTTCCAGTATTTGAGCTTGACAGCTTTTTCAGAAGGCTTTTTGAGTGTGCTTGGACCCTTGCATTTCCACACAGGACATGCTGGCTGGATTTTGCTTTAATATGAAATGTGAAGTTTTTGGAAATGTCTGTAAGCGGGCCATAGGTTGAAGTCTGATGACAAAGATGAGTATTTTAAAGCTCACAAAGTGAATGTTAAAATGCCATGACATTTTACTATTTTTACAACATTAAAAAAAACCCTAAAACCTGCTGTAATCTCTTGCTGCAAAGCCTTTAACTGTTTTTCTGAAGTGAAAAGTTGTGTGGTAAAATGTCATCAGTCCTGCGTAATCGAAAACTAAGATAATGTTATCGTTAACATACCAGAGTGGGTTTTTCACTGCTAACAGGTGATATATTTAGAAATTTCATATTGAACAGATTGCTAATCTTCCTCCACTACCTGTTTGCTGCACACATTTTGTTTTAATTCTGTCTTGTTAAAAATCAATGGTAATTTAGCATAGGGGAAAAAGATGGAAGGAAGAAACCTGCTGAACTAGACGGACTTACACAACAAAAACAAATGTCCTAATTGCGTACCAGCTGAACACAGCTATAAAACAGTGTTAAGGAAAATGCTGAATCATTGAGGGGGATAGATTCTTTTTCTGGTTTAGGTGTATACATTTTGGAGGAAATCTTGTAAGGTGAGGGAAGCTCCTATTAGTGGCCAAAGTAGAGGTAGTCAAAGGTCGACTTGTTAGGGCTCTAGTTGAGACTTCAGGACACTTGGTTTTAATTCTGTAGTTTGTCCTTCTCTGACCTTGGCTGAGTCGATGAGATATATCCTCATTACAGAATCAGCTTCAGTCTCTTCCCATATCAGCTGAAAAATGCCTCAGCCTCTTGATTTAAACCATGAACCAGTATTAACACTGTTGGTTCAAATTTGCTTTAAATTCTTGAATCTTGTCCCAGCAGATCTTATGCCAGAGCACAGGTGTTGCTAGCTTTCTTGCCACTGTATCTTGTGCTCTTACTAGTTGGATAAAATTTTGATTCTCTGGTGATGCCTGATGCGGATGAGGTTTGCCTAACAAGGTGGCCTAGTTGTCCTCAGAAACATTTAGAAGGTTGTGGAAATAAGGCAGTGACATCGTTTATGGGCAGTAAGCTCAAGGTGTTTTTGCATAAAATCTGGCAGCATTTGGGGACTACATAATTTGTCAGCTGCTAGCAATAAATCTCTGTCATCCTGTTGCTCTCCTGCATGGCTCCTCTTGCTACAGCGGGGTTCTTCTTAGGTAACACTTCCTTTGAGAGTAAATTTGGGGGAAAGGAGAAAAAGGCCTTCACTAAACAGTTTGTGTTGACTGTTTACTTTTTGACCACTCCATACCTCTCTATTTACATTAATTCCAATTAATGACATTCCTGGTATGGTGGATGCATCTAGGCAGAGGCATATAACACTCGCAGGTTGCAAGGCGGAGGCATGTGTTGGTGGCCCTGTGGCAGTGAGGGTCAGCACATCGCAGATGGGTCTGAGAGGAGCTGGTGGGCCGTGTACTGCAGTGGTGCAAGATAGCAGTGCCTGGGTGGGAAGCAAAGTGTGAACCTTGTGCACACCATGTGAGATACCACACAGCTGCCCTATGATCTAGTTCTATGTTATTTATTTAGTGCTAACAGACCACTGGTACTTCAGAATGAAGCTGAAATACCAACATACCCAAGTACTGTTGAAGAATCCACAGCAAGAAAAGGTTGGCATCTCTGTCGCTGCTGGTAGTGTTTATCAGCAGACGACACTCTGTTAGAAAGGGACTAAGGAGAGAAAAGAGATTTCAAATTTATTTGCTTGCTTAAAGGTTAGATTGAAGAGAAGGAAAGACCAAAGTATATCCATGTACAGAAAAGACGACACTTGAATTTTCTAGTCTCATGCTATTTTGATGGAAAAGGGTCTTGTAATGAACATAAATGATTTAGTCATCTGCATGTGGAGTCACTTAATCATTGAAATGGCTATCAGTACTAGCAATCATTTTAGTTTTGGCACTAGTTTTCAATCGAAGCCTGGCTCTGTGTGATTGCCAGCATTTGAAACTGAGATGTTACACAGCAAAAGCAGACAAAACCAAAATAATTTTTGTCAACAAAGGCTAAGGGTATGCAGTACTGTGAACAGATTATTCTAGATTTTAGCATCGAGTATAAACTGTAAGGGGTTTATTGTCAAAATATATTTTGCGGTATTTCTTGAGGTACATAATATGTCCTATAAAATACAGAAGGAGCTTTAATGATTATGATATGTAGTTCCTCTCTTTTGTTAGGAGAGGAAAGCTTATGGCCACAGATGTAAATTTCTGAAGCGTTTTTCTTCACTTTCCTGCTTCCTTCCTGGAAGTTCCTACTGTATTCTGTCGTGCAAATTTCCATTCTTTCTTATTCATGTCTGTAAAATATTAATCTGGTGGTTGCGGTTGTGGAGCCCACCTGGAGGACTTCCAGCATAGAAGTTTGCTGTAAAGCAATAGGCTGTGCCATGTGCCCAACCGAGCCTTCCTGGCCCGTGTGTTGCACTGTGCTGCTCCTGGCCTCTTGCTCAAAAAGTCCCCGGGCCACTTCTGGTTGGTTTCGACCTTCATGCTTTCACGCCAAATCCTTAAGTGGACAATTTATTTCTCTTCCTGACCAGTCAGTGCAGGTCTCTGCTGTGCAGTTGGTCAAACACGCTACAAAGCAGAGTACTGGAAGTGTAAATACATGGAAAATTACCAGCAGTTTAGCTTTTTTCCTGCCACTATAAGTTAGTATTAAGGATGGTCTGTCTGTAGAAGAATGGCTTCTTTGAAAAGATGTCTGCTTGTGATGTATTTTTATATAAGTGTATACACATTTAGAAATAATATTTGTAATAATATTTGTAATATTTGTAATTAAAACCTCTGAGGAGAAAAAGATGAAAAAAGCAGCAGTAATGCTTGCCAAGTGATGATTTCTTCAAGATTCTGGTTCTCTGTACATCATGCCAGAATTCAGCTATCAGTAGTTGAAAGCATATACTCAAAGGAGCCTCCTGATGTACGTTACTTTATTCACTTTCCTTTTAATAGTTTGCATTATGAAGACGTGCTGTCTCATAACCCTGCCTTGAGGGTGATGGTTTCCCCATATTGTGTAAATGAAGGACCTCCACAGAGAGCTGACAGGGCCAAAAGAAAACAGGTTTTGTGTTTATGGCTGTTCTGATGAAAATCTCACTAATTCAAAGGACATGTTACAGGAAAAAAAAACCCTTAATCTTTTAAAAAAATCTGTTGCAGCCTAATGAGGTTCCCAGTTGAAGGTATGGTGGCCTCTATTTAAAGAAGTCGCATTACAGACAAACAAATGCTCAGAAACCTTTTTCATTTTTTGTCTTTTTTCAAGTCTTCACCTATGTGGTCATGAAGGCCGTTGCACATATACTAACATGGTACCCATGTACGTGGTCTGTGTTGCTAGCAAGCCTGCTCTCGTAGGTTATGTACAAGTTTGTCTTCTGACTGTTATCTTAGATTCTTGTATTTGTGACTGTCCCGTCACAAAATGTATTGCCTAGCTTTAATCGTAAAGTGACAAATGTTTATTTATTTTTAATCCCGGCAACTAGGACATGGAGTAGAATAATTCTTTGTAGCATTTGAGTAACATTTGAGTACTTTTTCCTTCCTTTCCCCCTCCCTTTGCATTTGATGCAAATTCCATGTACTACATTGAATAGATGTAAGGTCAGGAAGTGTCAATTAAGTACTAATGGAACTGACTTCCTATGCTATTAATGAAAACATGACTCATGTTCTAAGGATTTGCAGTTGGATTCCTGTAACTTTTGGTATTTCTGTTGTATTTGTTTTCATTAATTACATTTTCCTAGAACACAAAATGATCGCAAGAGAATTAGTATATTAAAAGCAATAACAGTATATTCATTTGTTTAAACTCATCCTAGTACGGATGAATCGTATATTCGTAGGACACAAGATTTCTGAAACAGGTGATATACTTGTCATTTTCTTTTGATCTTTGCTGTCCAGAAATAATCTTTAGTGGGGAATGAAGGCAAATATTCAAATAGTAAATATATGTCAGGGTGTTTTTGTAGCAAACCGCTACAAACATCCAGAATTCACATATTTGTGTGAAGCACTTCGCTGTTCCTGAGCAGTTGGAAATAGCAGTACAGTGACCAGGAGAAAATATTGAAAACATCAGAATAGTATTTTACCTATAATGACTTGTTTTATCAGCTTTTTTTGTTGATGGTAAAACTGATAAACGCTAAGATTGTAATCATATCAAAACCTGAGCCATATGCCAAAAGGAAATTCCTGAAGCTTTTTCCTGAGACTGTGTAGTGGCATGGGGACAAACTCCACGCCCCTCAGAGCACTGCGACGGTAAGAGTGAGCCACAGGATGGACTTTGGAAATGATGGGCAATTCCCAGTTCCTTTATGATTTCAGGAAAGTAATTTAATGTAGTCTGTTTCCCCGTTCTCCTTTCAGAATATGACAATAAGGTTTTGCAACCTGCGTCAGGTTAAGTCTGTTAATGTGTGTGTGGTGATCAGACACATCACTAACGGCAGCCAAGCAGGAAAAATAAGAACATTTAATGTTTCTTAGACTACTTCTTGAAGCACCCATACTCAATTGTAATGCTGCTCATGTTTTAAGCATATTTTTGAAACTGGACAGTAAAGTGTATTTTTATATAAATATAGGTTATAAAATGGGTTGGAGAGCAACAGAAATAATTTTGGGTTTTTTCTGTTTTATGATAGGGAAGTGGAGAGCTTGCCCCACTCTCGATGGTTTTTCCCTTGGTAGAACTTCTGAGAATGGTGCCTTCCCTTCTTGTCTTTGTTGGAAATCTCTGCTGGATGAGAGAACGGAAGTTTGAGTTCATTGGGTTATTTTTATTGGATTATTTTGACATAGTATGTCTGGTACACAAGTTCAAGAGGAATGGAAAATAGGCATTTCATTATAAATCCTTCACAAGTTATTGTTCAGGTTTTACTTTTTGTCCTTTTCAGTGTCAGCATATCTGTTGCTACTACAGTTGTCTATAGTAGCAATTTTTTCAGTGGCATATGACATGTAGGCATTCGGTTGCCATTTGTTTCAAAATCTCTCTCATAGTTTTTTACTAAAGATGAATTAGAGAAGACCTGAATGTATAATGGGTTCTATGTGATGAAAAAATAGTTTACTATGAAATTTACTTTATAAAGGTAATAAAAGTATCAAATGTCCTTCTCTTACTTCTTATATATTCTGAAATAAATAATAAATTGTTTTCCAGTTCTGGACATAGCCTTTTATGTGACTTTCTCCTTTTTGTAGTCATAATTTCCATATTTCTAAAATCACACTTTTGTCACTTACTGATTTAATTAGATAATTGCATTTAAGTACAGTGAACTCTCCAGAGCTGTCCACCCCCCCAAAAAAATAGTTATTGCTCATTTGATTCAGTAGATTTATAATCTTTAGGGGAATACATGGATGTTTGGCAGTTTTTTCCTGTTTGTTGTGCTTTAGACTTAATGATGAAAGAGTTATTATAGACGTCCACATTTATAGAGAAACTGCAATCCAAATTAATTTAGTGATTTTACTGCAGTTATTTTTGTGATGCTTAACTTGTGCAGGAGTAGTGAGGTGGATAGCTTGAAAGGGCCTATAGAAGAGTTGAAACAACATGATTTCTTTTAGTGGGAGCTGGGCTCTGAAGGATGACTTCAGCCGTGCAGCAGATGTCCTGTGTAACCTGTGCTGCCGCTTCTTTCGGTGCTAGGTCTTGGTTTTGTTTATATGCCAGGGCATTTCATGTCTGGGCAAATATACTGTATAGCTTGATCTGTAAATGGCTTCTGTATTTTGCCAATTTGAGCATACCCTGCTGGTGCATCTTGGGTCTGTGAAATGAGCACATCTGTCTTCAGGGTCCTTGCCCTTAATTTTTCTGACATAGGTAGCAAATGAACTGAATATATCAAATGGATCAATTCAAGACCCTCAGTCTTCAAAGGATAAATAAGTTATTTATTTTCATTGCTCTTGTTGCTTAATAAATACCTTAATACATTAAGGTATTTCCTTGGGCTTAGATCTATTTGAACTGGAGACAAACAAGAGAACTCAGTAGTTGTAGTCTTACCCTACCATTTCACCTGACTTGGAGACAAAAAATAGCAGGTAGCCCAGCTGAGGAATATGGTTTTTCTGTCTGGTCACTGCACATTGACTACCTTGAGACCGGTGTCCTGCAAGCATCACAAAATAGTTGATGTTGGAAGGAACCTCTGGAGGTCATCTTGTCCAACCTGCTGCTCGGGCAGGGTCACTTACAGCTGGTTGCCCAGGGCCATGTCCAGATGGCTTTTGAATATCTCCAAGGATGGAGTTTTGGAAGAAGCACCTTTGGAATTGTTTCCAGCTGAGCTGCTATAGAGAACATTGGTGGCTGCCCTTTTGTGTTGCAGGTGCAGAGCTCTCAGGAAACAGGTAGATGTATTTCAGCTCTGAATGCACCATGCATGGCTGTTGGCTCCTGTGGTGACTGAAAATTGACATAAAAGGTCATCCATGAGGAACACATGTAAATCCAAATGAGCAACAGTATTTTACCTTGAAGGGTAAGATTTCTGTTGAAATAGATGAAGTTTAGAACAGGCACCCCTTCTGTGCGGTTTTGTAGTAGTATTTCCATTTCTCTTGAGGAAGGTTTAGGCGTACTCATCTAGGCTGGAGGTTGCTTTTGAGGCCTGACTTAGAAATATTCCAATCCTAAAAGTTTTTAGAGCTGACTAGTTTCCACTGCCTGAAAGAAGGAAACCTTACTGCCAAATTCCCAGAGCAGGAACGTGCCGAAATCATGCAAACAGATTGAAGCAGCTCATCTATTCTGTTGTTCTTCAAGATGGTTTCTGGACATCTGAATGCCCTGCCCAATTTTCTTCGGCATTACAGCTTCAATAATGAACCTAAAGAGGCCATAGAGAAAAATAAAGTAGCTTTTGTTATATGTACTCTGTTCTCCAGATGTTCCATGCCATCAGGGAAGGGGCAGGGGTCAGCAGAGTATTGCAGTGGGTACTGCTCCCACAGGGGTTGTACTACTCTGAGTTTTATAATCGAAGCAGGAATGTGCACTGATCAGCATGAAAACTCTAGCTGTTGGGTGAGTAACCTTTATTTTTTGTTGGAAAAGTTTCTTGCTGAGATCATCTGGCATTAAATTGTGGCAAGTTAACTTGCATTTTTATTAGTTTGCAAGAAAACTGATAAAGATAACACTCAGGTTGCTAGCAGTGGATGTTGTACTTTCTCATTCTTGCCTCTTCCTCCTTTCTACAGATATTCTTATAGGGCAATAAATTTTTTTTTTTAAATCAGAAAAGCCTTTGGTAGTAACTGTTATTTTCTGTAGTGTATGGTTAGACAGCATCTAGCACGACAGTTAACAACTTTTCTTTTTTCAAATATCTTCTGCATGTTCTTGCCTCTCAACCTTGATCCTGAGAGATTTATAGAAAGGTGAAGAGACCAGAAAAGTAGGCAATTAAAGCATTCTGTATCTCTGGAGCACAGATGTGATACATGCAACTATATTTCTGAGTAGAAGGCAAAAACAAAAGTTTGGAGTTTTTTTTTTTTCTCTTGCATTAGTTCAGAGGTTAAGAGATTTTTATTTATTTATTTATTTATTTATTTATTTTTAAAAAAACCTTATTGAGGCATTATGAAAGCGAACTTTCCTGGAATTACTTTTTTTTTGGTTTTTTTTTAACCACAGGTTTTTGATAAGAAAACCAAATCTGTGTGGCTGTTCTATAAAGCCTGTTCTTTAATTTATTTTTCACACTAAAGACAAATTATGAAAGGGCTTATCTTGCAACAATTTGAGCATTCTGTAAACAGCCAGCATCTCGGATGACCTTAGTCCCACTCAGCTATCACACGCAGCTGATTTTAAACCTTCATAGTGTCCCTAGGAGCAGATATGTCATATTTCACAAGGCTGTATTATTCTGTCCCGTTCTCTCTTAAATTACAGTTCCTTTCCATTTTCAAAAAGTTAGCCAGCTCCAGTTCTCTTATGGCAATGGAGTAGTGTCCTTTCATACATTGTTTCTTGGCCAGTCCTATGTCATGGAGCAGAGAATGCGGGACAGATGCTTCACGCCTGGCATACTCAGCTGTTCCTGAGAATAAAACTACTACGTGCGACTGGCAAGTACTGCTTGAGGCAGCATATGCTAGCTGTTAATGTGTGACCTTTTTGTCCTCAGTAACTCAACTAACTCTACTCATTTAGAAAGAAAAAAAAAAAGAGATATGAAATTTAGGCAACTGAGTTTCTGCATATCAAGCCACTGCTTTATAGTGAATGTATTTATCACTTCAGAACTGTAGTTCCCGATGTAAAGTGTTAATTGTACACTGACCAGTGTACAGAGAGGTGGGTGGGTAGCATGGCCTGCCAGCCAGGTTATTGGAGTACATGGAGCTGCAAGTGATTGAATTACAGTGGCTTAAGAAGTTCCTGTCTCCTCAGCTGAGAGTTTTACCGCCACTGAGCTGACATGCAGCTCAACTGATCATACATGCCCTGCTAGACCTGTAAAAAATAAGCTAAGTTGTGCTATTTTAATTACTGCTGCCACAAAATAAACCGTCAGTCACTGCCAGACTGCCTTTCTGGATGGTGCAGCTATTTATGGTTGTCTCAGCATAAGACAATTTTGAATTTTGACTCCTTAGTGAACAATAACTGCCTTAGAAGTGAGACATGTATCTGAGTCTCTTGGTTTGTCCTTCTATTACCCAGTTATCTTCAGTGACACACTGAAACAGCATTTTTGCAGTACGTCTGCCTTGCTGAAACATGGCTTCTTTGGGGCCAGTGCTGCAGAATGATGAAATAAATAAATCCTCAGTGAGCAGATATTTTATACATATACAGTATCTTTAATAATTTACAATTATATATGCTATATTTATTTTTTTAAGTTCAAAATGTGTTTTCCCAAAAGAGCAGTCTACTCCACCTTGCATCTTTTCGCTACCAGTGCTTTCATGGGAGTTAAAGAACTGGACGGAATCTAGCTGTTGAGATACGTAGTACAGTTTCTTACTGCAGTTGGGTGTTTGCTGAGCTGAACTACTAAGTAATACTTGTTAAGTGCCTTGTAATTACACACCTAGCTTTCCATGCATTTTATAAAATCATACAAGGGAAGAATGAAAATATTCTAAATATAATATTCACTACAAATGTGGATTTATTAATCTTGGACTCGATGTGTTTCTGAAGAATTTATTGTTTGAATATGTTTACTCTTCCTAAAGAAAAGATGACAGGTGGATCAGTATGGTTTATTCCTTTCATTGAGGTGGTAGAAACAAAAAAGCAGTAGTCATATGGGTAAAACATATGAGTTCTTAAGATATTAAATTTTTGGAGTTTGATTAAATATTTTTGTAAAAATCAGTATGCTTTTTGTGGGTGGTTTAGATTTGGGGTTTTTTTAGTAAAAAAAAAAAACCCAAAGATTTTTCAGGTGGTCGTGGGTATTTATTTTTGCACTCTTTTTGTATGTTTTATAATGTTCCTGCTGGACATTCCACAGGGAGACTTTACAGGCAGCATGGCTCCTGTTTACAGGCAGTATTTCCCAAAACTACTGGTCGATTGTATGGGTTTTCCTCTGCTGTTACTATTTCTGTTGGTGGTCATTAATGCAAGGACAAGAGGAAATGGCCTCAAGTTATGCTAGGGGAGGTTTAGACTGGATATTAGGAAAGATTTCTTCACAGAAAGGGTTATCAAACATTGGAACAGGCTGTCTAGGGAAGTGGTGGAATTGCCATCCCTAGAGGTATTTAAAAGACGGGCAGACATGATGCTTATGGACATGGTTTAGCGTTGGTTTTGGCAGTGTTTCATGGTTGGACTTGATGATCTTAAAGGTCCCTTCCAACCTAGATGATTCTATGATTCTATGCAGTTATGTGAAAGAGCCCAAACTCATAGGTTACTGAGCAAAAAGAAGTAAATGTCAGTGGAACGGCTGGATAACATGTAGAAAAAAGAGATAGGTCAATAGAAAGAGGGTGGAAAAAACCCTCTGAATTAGGTAGGCACTGGGTCGATGACAGTCTGAGAAAGATCATCTTGGTTTAGGATCTGGAAACAATTAAGTAACGCATGCAATTGCTGAAGAAACCAGCTAACAATTGCGTAACCTATGCTTGAGGACAAATGATGCAGACTATGCAATGAAATTTTTATTCTGCACCTGTGAACTTCAAACATTTGCACATTCATTTTGAAACATCTGCTAAGTTTTTTTCTGTCCTCTTTATGAGAGTAACTTTGGGATAGACCTCATTTTTATTTCTGACTGTTGGAGCACAGTTTAAAGAACGGATATGTATAATGCAGGATGGTTTTGAATGTAGGTTTCCAGAAGACCTTAATCATCTTTTTATTAAAGTTAATATTTTATGCATAAAATCACTGACAAAAAATATTTTCCTTTCTTTGTCTAAAGCTGCGCAGAGTGAGGAGCGGCTGTGTGCATTTAAGGACCCATATCAGCAGGACCATGGAATCAGTGAGAGCAGAATCTCCCAGGAGAATGGCACAATTTTGTGCATGAAAGGTAGTACCTGCTATGGACTTTGGGAAAAAACACGAGAAGGAGACATACATCTTGTAAAACAAGGTATGTAACATTTCGGTGTAAGTGCAGTACTTCTGCTACTCTTTTCACTTTTTTGTGATCTAGCCAGCCAATATGAAGATGCACAGCTGCAAAGCTAGACATTTTGTTTGTGCATTGTACAAATGCATAATTTCAAGCTTCCCATTTGGCAATTTTAAATATGAACAGAAATTTTGTTTGAGATAAATGACTTCTAAATGAGACCAAAGAGATCAATGCACAGTGGAAGGAAAAACCACTCAAATTGCTCGTTGCTTAGGATGTCCAGGGGAAGATGGCTTTCTTCAGTATATCTCAGTATATGTATTGATGTAATGATAAATTTAAAAACAAGTGTCTCATAAAGTAAAAGTGTATATTTATATTGATTGGATGTTTGTTTACAAAGGAAATTGCAGCTATAGCACAAAACTGTCACGTATCACTAACCGTGAATCGCTGCTATTCTGTGGGGAGAGTGATGGTAGGGAGGGGTGAAGGGTCTTGCAGCTGCTGGAGATGTGTTGTGGCTACCACTCTCAGGGACTCCGCTCTTGGTTACTTGAATACAAGTTAATATAGTATAAAGCTGAATGAAAACATCTGTATTCACAAACATCCTGTGCAGTTGTACTCCATGCTGTTGTTTCATGTTCTGGTAATCTGCTGAAAGAAGCAGTCTGACTGCTCGCCTCTGCCACCACGCTGCCTCTTCCTTCCAGGCATTTGTGCATAAACTGCCATTGACCATACTTGGGGAGGAACGATTGCTGCAGGGAGAAGGGGCCTGTATTAACCAAGAAATAAATTGTGATACGGTAGAAGAGTCCAGTGATGTTGACAATGAGGAAGGACAGAACCCTGAGAAATGATGCAAGAAGCACCAAACTATAGATGCAGTCTTGCGGCATAGCTCTAAGGAGGAGGGGACTAGGTCACAGTTTCACCTAGACTGTGGGACAGAGGGTGGTAATATTGTCTGTGGTAATGGCATTCTTCTGCTTAGAAGGCTCAAGAATTCGGGTTTTGTCATATTGAGGTTGACAGCTGGATACCTTTGATGTTGGCCTTCATCGCGGCCCATATTTCTTCTCCTTGGCTGTGGTAATTTTTGAAAGAAATTCTTCAGTTTTTGGTTTAAAAGGTGTTAGTGATTGAGACAAGCAAATTATGATAACTGTTTTCACCCCATTCTGTAAGATTTAATTAGGTAATGTATGGATTATATAGGTGTGTTTAATTGTCCATGCAATAGAATGAATTTTATGCCTCCTGTAAAAAGAATTCTTTAATTCACCTCATTTTACAGGTTGCTGGTCTCATATAGGAGACCCACAAGAGTGTCACTTTGAGGAGTGTATAGTTACAACCACCCCTTCCTTGATTCAGAATGGAACATATCGCTTCTGCTGCTGTAGTACGGACTTGTGTAATGTCAACTTCACAGAAAATTTTCCACCTCCTGATCCTACTGATACAACACCTTACAGTAAGTCTATTTCCATCTCTGTCATTTCATGGTTTAAGTAATTTGGAGAAAGATCCTTCTTTCATGGTACTGTAAAATGCGAAACCTGTGACCTTTCTATTTATACGCAACAGAAATGGCAAACAGAACAGAGCTTTTCCATATGACGTTTATCACGTTTCTGTATTCCACAGTGCTCTGCAAAGAATGAATTAAATGCTTACAAGAGAATTGTTTGTATAGGCAACTGCTGAATGCAGATTACATTTTCCATAATGGTCTCTAATCTTGGGTGCTTTGGTATTTGGATGCCCAACTTCAGAAGCCTGTGGGGATATTCAGAAGGATTCAAACTTCTGTTAAAAACAGGCCAGTAAATTCATTAACGTTATGGTACCTTTGAAAAGTCTGGCCTGTCTATTCAGTCATGGTTCACAGATAGCTTTGAGCAGTAGAACCAGTCTTATATCAGGCTGTTGAGATTCTCTCCAACAGTATTACAGTGCTTTGAAATCTGGCTTCTTTCTTTTGCCTATCTCTGGTAGAGATTAATTTTGGCATAACTTTCAAAGAGTATTAGTTTGAGCAATGTAGTTTTCTTCCAGATTAGATTATCTGTTATTTATAATAAAATCAACATAGCGTATGGATCTAAATCAAGGCATCAGACCCCTTAAACTCCTATTACAGAAGTAAGATCAGAAGCAGACATGCTGTTATGTGGTGTTCCAAGAATTAAGAACCTGTAAAGAAGCTGAGTTAGTGGCCTAATCCAAACATTTGGATAGCCATTTGTAAATAAGAATTGTGACAGAGAAGTTGAATAAAGGCAGGTATGTAAATGGAGGTACGGCTGTTTCTGTATGTCAGTAGTCCTTTATCAATGTAAAGTGTTATGTGAAATGAAGATATCTTTAATTGTATAGTATTTACAGCTATAGAATGCAAAAAGAATAGTTAGTGTTTAGGAATGATACAATTTGAATTAACTTTAAGTGAAGAAACTGATGCTTTCAAAAGAAGCTGTAGGATGGAGCCTTTTTAAGCAATTTTGGTCAAAATGAGGGCTTGTCACGCTAAAAAAACCCCAACCTTTTACTGGGAAAGTGCATACAGTATAAATGGATAAAGAGAATTGATAAGACGTGGTGCCTTTTGGCTGATAATACTATTTGTAGAACCAGCAAACAATCACCGTTTGGAATCAGTGTCTGAGCTCAGCACTGTGCAATGCAGAACAGTCTCTACTTGACTCTCATAATAGTCATCTGATGGGGCTCCCCAAATGTGACTGGAGTTAGTACTGTGCAGGGG
>VFFE01007064.1:908147-924471 GCA_008921705.1 Burhinus oedicnemus | reverse complement strand
GGGTGGAAAGGTGTAAAGATAATTCTTTGTCCCTTTTTGTCCTTTCAAAATAGAAAGACAAGGTTTCTACAAAATGACTTGTGCTCGTGCTTCTCCAAGGGTAGAAATTAATTCAGTTATTGGGTGATAAGGTCTTAAAAAAATTTTTAAGTGAGATTTTTAAAACTGAAAGATCTAGCTTGACTTGCAAAGCGTGTGTGTGTGGGAATTAAATTTGTAACGTGGTCCTTAATTCACCCAGCTGTAATTGAGTGCTGCAGCATACATTTCTACTGACTCAAACTGTTTTGTGTTCCTGTGTCACCTTCCATTTTCATAGTATGCAAATGTAGCTTTAGGCATAAGCATAAGCAAAGTAGGCTGCTGCCTAGCACAGTTGTCTGTCTGCTTTGACTAGATTAAGAGATGGAGATTGGCCATTCCAGCAGCAATGATGGCCTCATTTGCCACTCTGGTGTTTTAATTGTAAAGCTCTACTGCTGCTGCATGCGACAGAGATGGTGCTGCTCCTGCCAGTGTAAATCCCATACACTTGCTGCACTGTGGAGGTAGAGGATGTTCTAGGAAGCTGAAAGGGTGAAAAAAGAGGGAGGCTGCGGCACACAGGCTCCTGCAATGTTATTGACCCCCGTTCCAAGCACTGGAGTCTCCACAGTCCCTTTCCCAGCCCTCTCGACTCTTTCTAGAACCCATTTTGATGCTGTAACATTTAGTTTTGCCACCTCAATGTTGAGGACAGAATTCTCACTTTGGCAAAGTTCAATTTTTATGGAATTGTTGGGAAGCTTTGAATTACCTACTAGATACCTTACTTGGGCACTCTTCCAGCCTTTCTGTTAAAGTTGTCAGAATGCTTTAAGGACATTAGTAAGATCAGCTGCACAGGCTGTGACGATCTATATTACCATACCTTTTAGATTATTAAATTGAACAGGTCACAGTCACGTAGGAAATCTTCTGCAGAAGGTTATTTCAGTACCTTCATGCTTCTTACATGAACTGTAAGAGCACTATTTCATCTATATTTTTGATAAGGCATTAAAAATGCTGTACATCAAATGGTTCTTGAATGACAGAAAGTAAGGTATGTGGCCTCCTAGATCTGTATTTATGATTCTGTAAATTTCAAAGCAAAGGTGACTAGTGTATCGTTAATTATGTGAAGCCTGATGAATTCAGCCAACAGTTAACTAAGTATTTGTAAATGTTTTACTGCTGATTTCCAGTAAAATCACCCAGAATAAAAAGTTCCTGGAATAACAAGAGGAAATTCAGCTATAGTTTAAAAACTAACAGAACCTGAAAACACTGCTGATGACCCTAGTCAATTTAAAACTTAATTATTAAGAAAAATTGTAGCTCTTCTTTTGAAAATATTTCCTTGCAGCTATATGAAGGATCTGTGGAAACAGCAGAATATTGTTAGGCTCTTGAGCTAAATCTGTCCAAAATTACTTTATACCTTCTTTTGATTACAGTTTTTTATAAGACAATTAACAGTGGTGTATTGAAAGATGGTCATTGTTGTATTTTAGGATGTCAAAACATGTTTACCTTGCAACCATATCTATGTAGAATGGAATACTTTTTTTTTTTTTTTTAGTTCATATTTGGTCAGGGCATAAATATAAGAAATCCATCCTATCTTGTAACAAAATTTCTAAAAAAATGTAAAATAAGATTAAGGACAAACAGGTCCTTGAAGCCTTAAATTTAATCCTTACTGCTTCTTAATGTGCAGCTGGTAATTTAAAACAATCATACGTCTGAATAGTCATAACCTTTTTCTCTTCTATCTTAAAAATAATCCAGGCAGATTTGAGTAGTTGTTGGTTGCTAGTCCCTCCAGCTAGAATTTTGCAAATGCTGTAGGATGGGATGTAGTCTAGAGCCCTCAGTCTGGAGGTATTAAAAATGCAAAGATTCAGATGGCTGTTCCGTGATGCCAGGAGAAGTAGAGGTTGGAGAATGGTGTTTATTTCGGATCTGAAGATTTGCCTGTGGAGTTTGGAGCTACTGAAATGCAGAAGTTCAGAAACAACCTCTCATCCTCAACCTAAGCTTGGACTTTTGGGGAAAAATATACTTTTTATGCTTTGCCAGATCACTCCTGGATAGATTCATTATTCTTCCATCTTCTATTTTCACAAACAATTGACAAAGAAAAAATCCATCTTAATTTCAGCTGGTATGCATATATACCCCTTAACCCGACCTAAAAATGGCCAACTATGGCTGCCTGGGTAAATGTTTTGAGATGTGTATTTACTTCAAATATTTATTTGGAGACTTATTTAATATCTGCCTCTTATGTCTACAAAATGCTTCCTAAATTCTGAGACTGTTTTGAAGACAAATTCATTAGTTCTACAATCATTCATAATGGCCATTTAAATAGAATTTAAGTAGTTAAAGAGGTAAACGATCTCACTCATTGGTCATAGATATATTGCTGTAATGAAACATTCACGTTAAAATAACATCAAGATGAAAGCAACAAAGCCATTTTTAATTATTTTTTTTCCTCAAGGCTGCATTCCTGGCACTGCAAATAAATTAATCTTACAGCAACTGAGTGTTAAGAATATATTTTTGTATGACAGGTGATGTATTTGCATGATATATGGAAAAAATCCCTGGAGCAACAGTTGAGCATTACTGGTACATATTATTGTTGAAATGATGTAGGATTTTCTCCTCATAGCAACAAATGGTGGCTGCAATTTTTAAAGGCTTTAGAAACTTACATTAAATAAGAGCACTGAGATTTGGATATAAAGAAACTGCCTCACAAAGTGAAGGAAGCTGGTATTGCCTTATTTGAAAACACTGATAGCCGGGTTTATCTTTCTAGTGTATCATCCTGGCCTGTCTTTGCCAGCTTTCTTACTATGTATATAAAAGTCTGTCTTTAAGTGCTCACGAAATTCTGTGGAAACTTTGAGGAAAGCTACCATTAAAAAAACAAAAGTAATTATTAATGTACGTGGCTGGGTTGGATCAGTAGTAATAGACAGTTTTCATTTAACTATTGCTTTTGAGAGGCAGCAGTTAGACTCTTGTTGCTGTGGGCACATGGCCCAATCTCAACTCCCATTGAAGTTCAATTAGATCATGTCAGGCTAATTTTGGAAAGTTGTAACCCTGCTCACTCTCAGTTGTTATTTTGAACTGCTTTTTTCCAGAGAGCAGCATCCGATATTAATTTATCATTGAAATGCATTTACTTCAGCTGGGTTCTGCTTGCAGTACCTGATCAGCTAAGTTCGTAGCCCACGTGTGAGCTGGTCTTTCATTTCTGATCTGCCTAATCTAAGAAAATGCTGTGTAAATAAGCATCTTCCCTTACTTGCACTATATTTTCTTTTCAGATTATTTGGATGTATAGCAAAGGGGAAATTACAAACCTTTGCAAGGTGGCAGATCTTCGGTCTTGAAAGATGGAGGCGAGACTGATCCACATGAGGATTAAAACTTACACCCTTGAAATGACAGGGGGTTAGTCAGGCACATCTTCCCTTCAGTGAAGAGATAAGGCATTATATGTCGTTAATGTACCTTCACTATACTATAAGACAGGGGAGAAAATAGTAAGACAGTAACTAAGGGCCTTAATATCTCTTTAAAAAAAAAAAAAAAAAGTTTACCGTGAGCTAAGTATTTGGTGCAAGAGGATAGTACTGCGCCTCCCAGGAAGTTATTTTAGGGTACTGTAGAAAATGAAGATGCTGAACTGCTGAAGGAGATACAGATGACTGTGCATGGAGATTTCTAAGTATGTATCTCTGTTAAAAGAGATCATATGTGGAGCAGCTAATAGAGGGGAAAAACAAAAAGTGGGCTTTTCTTGGGAATAATTCTTTAAGATACTGACCTCATGATGAAATATTCTGGATTTTTGGCCAGCTATTGACAAACATGTATTTTCTTGAACCTTCACTTGCCTTTCTGTCTGAAATCTAATGCATGTTTAAAAGATATTCTGGTATTATTTATTTTTTTATTGTTTGTTTGGTTACAGGAAATGAATTAACTGCAGAGAGGGTTGTGACACAGGGTGCACATTGCTACAAATACTGAGTGATAACATTTTGGAAATGTGTGCTAATTAAGGCTATTTCTTGTGTTGTTGCAACTGAGGGAAAGGTGGAATATTGTGGATTAATGTAGGGGATAAAAAGCAGAAGTGAAAGTTGTTGCAGGGAGCAAAAAAAGTATTAAAGCAGTTAGTATAGAAGGTTATATAGAACTTCAAGTGAAATCCTTAGTTTCTGTAGAATCAGTGGAAAGTTTTGCAAATCACCCAAGATAACTAGTAATTCTTGTTGAGTAAGTTCAGTTCAGTGATTCTCATTAGAAATTAGTATATCAAAAGCAGAATCTCTTGAAGATTTTTGGTAGCAGCACTTAATGTTTTAACTTCTAAGACATCATAGTCTCCTGAGATTAAACTTGCATCTTTACTGAATTTAAAAGTAAAGCTTTGATGTGCAGTTGGAGTCTGAATATAAAATGTTAGCTGTGAAGGCAAAGCCTACTTAGACAGAAAACTGTACATGTAAATTTTTTTCTCTTACAGAAACATTTAATCAGGAAGATGAAATTGGAGTGTTTTACTTGCACTGAGATTGAAATGTTTTGGAAATGTTTTAAATTTTCTGTTATGCACCAAACCCACAAAATGCTAAAAACTGTGTTAAATAAAATCAGAACAAACATGTTTATTTGAAAAAGGAGAAACATTTCAAATATTATTTTTACAAAAAAAAAAAAACTGCCTTGGTTTTTTATGACTACATTCCTTATTGCTTTGTCAAACTGCTGTTTGGAGCACACTTGATAGGAGACCTGTACAAGGTAACTGTAGAGCTGTGCCAGCAGGAATTAGTACTGTTTTATGACCTGAAGGTCTGAGAACAAAGACCTTTGCAAAGTTCTTTAAAAAATCTATTGGAATCTTAAAAAAGAGCTTTTTGGTTGCAAGGTGGGATTTTATCTTTATCTTGACATTGCAATACTGTGTTTGTGAAGTGCTAGGGCTATAACTGCGTTTTGTTTGAGGGCTAAAAATATTTTACTTTAGAGTCCTTAGAGATCTCAATTCTTCAGGCAGATGTGAACATAACTTTTAGCTTATTCGTTTGATGTAATTGTCTGATCTGCATCTTTGTCATCTTTGAAGTGTCCTGCATATTTTTAGTACTACAGAGCAAGTATTTTATTCAAGTTTAAGGTCTAGAATGAAGAAAGGAAACATCCATTTTCTGAAGTGCTGGTGATTTTTGCTGCCTTCAATAATAGTGAAAACATACATTTTAAGCCAACTAGTATCTGTAAATAGGTGATTCACAGTTCTTGTGTCATGTGCAGTTCTTGAGGCGATAATTTTCATCTCTGCTGGAAATAGTTGCTTATAGTTAGTATGTTTTATGCACTTCTAAGAGTTTAAAGATCTGCAAATATCTTTGGGTTACACAAATACAGTAAATATATTTTTTCCATTTACTGGGAATGCTGAGTATTGTCTGACTTTCATATTGTTGTATAATAAATCCAGTGTTGTAATTAGCAGATACCTGGTATGGCAATGCACATTGGGGCTTTATTTTGAATAAAAGTAGATAAGGCTGATAAGAATGGGACTCTTTCAGAATGCATTAGTGGAAAATTGGACTGTAAGTAAAAAAAGTAGTAGATAAGGAATTGTTTTGCATCGTCCCAAGGCAAAATGTAGAACAGACAAGGATGCTATACTTTTTATTCAGATGCTGCAATATGCAATGTAATACATGTATACAACTTACGCAATATCAGCATTATTCTAAACAAATCCTACACTGCTATTTAACAACCCAGATAATTTGAGAAATAGGTAGGAGCTCTCCGGAAGGCAGACTGACATATCAGTACACTTTTTGGGGACACTCTAGATCGACAGGCTTTCTGATGTTGTAATAGTAGTAATAGGCTTCTAATAACTATTCCACCTACCCCAAAAATTTTAAGACTGGGTGCTGTAAATCTTAATACTTCAGAGTGAGTTAAGACTGCACCACCATGGAAGCAGTTGTCCTTTGAAGACTTACTGATCTGAAGAAAACTGGTTCTGTTTTACCTTAAACCAGAGGTTACTATGTGGTTAGGTAACTGTCCTCAACAAAGTATACTCACTGAATTAGCCAAGATACTGTACACGGTAGTCATTACCAAGCAAAATTAAACCACTATATTTTATGAATATTCTACTTGTCTATGTCCCTGTGCTTTTTCAAACAACATTTATTTTCACATTGACTTTATTGATATGCCCCTCTCCCTGTCCTGTCATGCTAAACGTTTCTTGCAGTGAGCCGGAGTGGCAGAAATGGCTCTGTGCAGGCTTCTCTGCTGCTGCAGCCCCTGACAGAGGGCATTAGCTTCAAAATGCTATAGCTCTTATCTCCCTGCGCAGGCTGGAGCTGCTAGGCTTCCTGAGAACGCTGCTCTCCATTAATCCCATTTTTCCTGCGATGTTACCCTAGTAGCGTTCCTCATATTTGATTTTTAGCATGGCTCTACTCTGTTTTTCTTTAACAATGTTGGAATGAATGGAGCTAAGATCAAAAGGAACAATAACTCTGTAAAGTTCAGTTATAAAGCACTGCTAGGTGCTGCCAACTACTTCTAATAAATTCCCACCCCCACCCTGTCACTGGTTCTGTCTGTCCCCAGTACAGTGATGGTGAGAAGGATCTGTCTGCAGGCTACTGACACAGTAAGAGGCAGACTTGGGACTCGAACTGTTAAGCGCCAAACAGAAGATCGCTTGTAAATACTGGGTCTGTTATTGGCCGTTCAGTACTATTAAGCTCATATGTGAGCTTAATAGTGTTTCGTTCATGGAAAACCCTTCATGTCTTTTTCTTCCTCCTTAATTAGACATTTTCAATAGGCCTCACTTGGTTCTGTCCTATGTGCTAAGCTTGCTGACAAAAATCTGATCCTGTGTCGTGGTTTTGTCCAATACATTTTTATCCCCTGGAACTGATACAATTTAGACAGAAAGCTTTAGGTTCTTGGCATTTGACGTACACTTAGAATAGCCCCCTGTTAGCCCAGCTGCTTTGCAGTCTTACCCAAGTTGCATCCATAGCTCAGCACAATGGAACTCGGCCTCCTCAGAGGAGACTGAAAGTCCAGACAGATGATTAAAAGATGTTGGCTCTTCCGAATTGGTCATCAATCACTGTTCCTTTTTCAGCCTTTTTCGGTAATTTTTTTTCCTTTACCTGGAAAATATTGTGATCCTGAAAATCCAAAACATTACTTAACGTTGATTTCTGGCTCCTTTCTTTATAATATAGCATACAGCGCATCTTCAGAGAGGACACTATCTGGAGGTAAAACCCTAATGATATTTCAAGCTGGCACAATCCTAGGAGCTGTAGGTAAATAAAGCATTTGGGTTTTAACAATGTGATAAGTTGTTTCTAAGAACACTTGAGTTACTCTTAGATAAAGTGTTTAAAACAGCTAACAGCTGGAATTATGTCAGTTAGATGTCAGGCGGCTTCTGCAGAGAGGCTGGTGCAGAGATATCCACGTTCCCCCTAAGCCAGGGAGCAAAAGCTGCGGGGCAGCACCATGCCCGCCCGGCTGCTGGCTCGGGTCTGGCTTGCAAATGCTGCAGTCAAAGCCTGCCTCAGGACTGTCTGTGCTTATCTTTGTATATATGCACTGAATGATTGTTATTTATGTGATTTGGTTTCTTCTTACTGCTTTCACAAGTGTGCTGTTGGAGCATCTTCTGTTGGGAGTATAAAAAAGGTTAGAAGCCATACTTGATATAAGCTATAGTTTGTCTCTTTCCGTCCACTGTATCAGACAAAATCTTTGCATGTGGATGGATACTGGGGATCAGGGTTTAAAACTTGTTTTCCTTACAAAGAAAGGCTTATGTCCCTTTTATTAGTAAAGTGAATGGTAAATTCAGGTAAGCGCCTCAGGTGTTTAAATTGTGAACCTGTGACTAATTCTGTAATTTTTAATGAAACTTCCCGTTTCGTAACTGGGCATCTAGCTCCTGACATGTGTCATCCTGGCTATAGATTTCTCTGTTATTTCTGAAGAACTGAGCTGTCAGGGCTGTTTTGAAGTTGCAGAGATCTGAGGTGATCTTGTAGCTTTCTGGCTCACAGAAACCATGTGCTTGAAAAACAAAAAGTTCATAGTGCATCTAGGGGAACCGATGGAGACAGGAAAGCATCAAGTCAGTGTGCTCCTGGTCATGTTACTCCTGACTATACGCCAGTTGCAGTTTTTTTTCAAAGCTGTCACTTTCAAGATCAAATAACTGCTATTGTTGCTGTCTGAACAGCAGATGATGACAGTGTATTCACTAAAATCTTGATGAAGATTTCCATGAATGTAATTGTACTTTTGAAAGGCCTTCAAGCAAACAGAGATTCAAGTTGATACCAAAAGTCTGTTTACATTTGTGTTGCTAATATAACCAAGAAAGCTTACTGGTGTTAATAGGGCAGGTTAGGGTGTGGGGAATTTCTGAAAATGTTATAAGGAGACTTATATGAAATATAAAGAGTACAGTTCCTCAATCCGTAACTACTTCTGTACTGAATTTTTCTTTGTGTCTTTTCATTTTAGCTTGAAGTTTTTGTGGTGTTCATCTTCCCAGTCACATTGCAGTTTTGTTCTCTTTCCATTATAGGTTTGGGAATGTTCCTTCCTTATGTATTGAAATAGCTATTGTTGATGTATACCATTCATTGTTATTATTTTTCCCTGTTTTGTATTTAATAAATCAAATGAACAGTGCTGTGTTGCTATGGACACTAATACCTAGGCATTGGAGTTGGGAGATTGAGTGTTGTGTCTATTTTTGTGTGTGACAGAGACTTTCCCTTGTTGCAGCTCTCATTTGGACTGAATTTGTGATGGGAAATCTGACTTTTAATGCCAGCTGTTAGAAATCTGCAGTTTTTTGGGTTTTTTTGTTTTGTTTTGTTTTTGTTTTGTTTTGTTTTTTGCTTTTATGCTTTCAATATCAGAATAGGTTTGGGTTTTGCTAAATACTGAGTGTCATCAGATTTGTGTAGACAGCCCATACAGTTCTTTCTCAGAAGTCTGTTTTGATTATCAGTGTTTTATTTTGGGATACTAAGATATTTATTCTATAACACGTTTGATAATTTGAAATAAATTGATATATTAATTAGTCTTAAAATCTAACTTATATGAGTTTTACCTTATTTCAGTTAATTTGTATAGTGTACTTCCATACAAAATTGATTCACGGAAGAACATTTGCTATACAGATATGCCTAAAGGGGAGAAGCTAGAAATTCAATCTCTAAGGGCAAGAAAAGGTATGGAAAGAGGGAAGTGTGAAGACTTTCTGTTGCCTTAGCTCTTATTCTTGTGCCTTAGCTTTTTTTTATTGTTTTAGAGTAGAAAGAGAGATTTGACATTTTCTGAGGTCTGAGGAAGGATTTCTTTTTCTAAGACATCCGATACCAACGTTGCATTGAGACTGAATAGGAGTTTGTGATCCAGGCCTTTCAAATTACTTTGAAGGTTTCAGTGAGGTGGATTCAGTGTGTCAGCACTAGTTTTATGCATTTATTTTAAAGTTTGAGCCTACAAAACATTGCATATATGTTTCTTGGCATTAGGCCAATTATTTCCTAAAAGTTTCTGAAGTATCTGTGGATGACATTAGACAGCTTTCGACTTTGGCCTGGATTTTTGCCTTCCCTTAGACTGGCGGCATGAGGCTCATTTAGAAACTGCTTGCAGGCCTGTAAATATTTTCTTAGACTAGCAAAAAATTCCTTGGTCCAGACATTCATATTGACTTCAAAACTATATATACTTTGAGCAACGGTAAGGTATCCTTGCATCCTGTGTAAAAGCACCTCTCACTTTTTTAACACTTGGACAGGAAATATGAGTGTTGGAGCTGTGGCAGTGAAAGTGATTTTTTTTTTTTTCTTTTTTTTCCCTGTGCCAAATCAAAATATTTCCGTTTATCTTTGAGTTCAGAGCCCTGACTATCAATCTGCTCACAAGCTGGATGCATGTATCTGAAGGAATAGATGGCTGATATGTGCTCTATACAGCTGGACCATCTATGGGGAGCCACTAAGATCATTGTTGCTTGGTCGTAGTTCTGTTTCTCCCATTAAAGCATTAACTCAATCTAAAAGTAGTGATGTGGGACACAGAAATAGAACTCTAAACCCCAATGAATTAGTACAAGTGTTACAAAACACAAGTACAGTTTTTATATGTATATGTCCCTTTGGCATGGGAGGTTTCACTGTTTAAAAAAACAAAAGCAAAACAACACACACACAAAAAGAACCCCAAAAGAAACAAAACCCCAAACCACCCCCACCTCAAAAAAACCCCAGACAAAATAACCCCCAGGGTGGAGAAAATACCCACATTCACATCAACATGAACTCCTGAAAGGTAGCCATCTAAACTGCAGCAAATACAAATTGGTTATATGCTAACTGTTGTTCTGTTTTCCTCCATTTCTGTTCTCTGAGGATATAATTGCAGTGAGTAAAGCAAAATGGCTGATGTGAACTGAGCCACAGTGAATTACACTTAGCAATGTTCTTCCTTTGAATGCAGGTCCAGACACTGCTGCTCTGCAATGCTATGGGAAAGCAGAGAAAACTTGGTGAAAACTTGTTGTGAAATAAAGCATGGAAAACCACCAGAAACCAGTGATAGATGAACATATAGAAAATATTTAGACTGGTTTTTGAAAAAGTTTTTTAATGACCCTGAAGAGTTACTCGAGCTTCTCTGCCTTCACCAGCACTGTCAGCAGATCAATCGTGTGCTTGTTAGCTGTGCAGATGAAGCTGGGAAGTGTCCACCACCACACGTAGGTTTGAGTGAGCGGAGCACTGTACACACCTACATTAGACACTCCCAGCTGCAGAGTCATTCATAGCATCTTTGGAGCAAACTAAAAATGTGTGTGGGTGAAATAAATATAGACTGTAAACCAAAAGCATTGCACATCTCCTGAGCGCTGTGCCAGGAGCTCTGGGAGGGATGCTGTCCACAGGCCCCGCAGCTCTTGTAAACAGTGCTTTACAGGCGTCCTCACGAGAGAGTGCTGAGGGAGATGTGGGCTAACCCTGCTCAGCTTTGGAGGGTTAAATAGACTTTGTCCAGCATTAAGAGAATAGTGAGTGTGTAATGGCAGTGGGAGGGAATGCATCGAGGAAAAGGTTTTAAACTAATTTGAGATTTCAACTGTATGGCTCAGTTATGCTAATATTATTTTTCCTGTTTTTCTACAGATCAGTTAAATGGGATTTTTTTTTAAAAAAATATTATTTTAATTAAAACCGAAAACATCAAGCTCTACTGTGGGGAGACAATTTTCATAATAGTCTTGGGGTGTTAGTTATCTGTTATGAAGACAGTAATAATTCAATTTTGCTAATGGGGAAAACTCATATATTGTGAATCCTTGATTTCACTGAATATTCCAGAGTAGACCAAGTGAAATAAGGTACCAAAGGTATCAGTCTGAATAGGTTCTCCCAACTCTGCTGAACTTGATCCTACACTGAGCTAGTGTGTAATAGCATAATCTATAGCAGACTACGTAGAGCAGGGAGTGGAGGTGAGCACAGTCCTGCATTTAGTAAGAGTCTGTCTCTGTGGTCAGCACGTTATGTTTGCTGTGGAACAGAAGTTTCCTATAGTATGGGGGCGTGCAGCGCTAAATATTTAATTAGCTGAGATCATATGTCATCTAAATGTTCATCAAAGACATGTTCATTTTATGCCTGCACACTCAGATGCTAACTTCTGAGTGAGCTGGTAGGTGAACCTAAACTGGTAAATTTGGAACTTTTTATAGCAGCCTGTTACAAGAATTGAAGTGATTGGTTTTAGTCATTTACAGTTTCTGCCTAAGCAGGACCTGATGAATAGCCTAGCACGTTCAGTGCCACAGTGATGCCAGAAGCAAGTAATGAATTTCTTCACTGCATTAACATATTTGTAATCATTGTAATGGGTTATGTCAGTAGCAGTGTCTTATTCCCAAAAGTGCTATTGGCGCAATGCTGGCCTGTGTTACGATGAAGCTCTTGAAATGAGATTGGAAGGCAGGCTTTTCCGTTTGTTCTAGATTATTATAAAATGGAATAGCTACCAGGTAGGTGCAATTTTTTTCTTCTGAAGAAGCAAATATGTACTTGCAAATGCCTTTCGAAGTTTGACTATCGACTTACAGCTGTAATGTTGCTATATTTTAATTATTTGCTAGAGATGTGCTCAAGCACTTGATAACTTTCTACATTGTTGTGGTGAACTGGGCTCCTGACAGACCTTTCCTGGATTTGAAATCTTACAGCAAAGGGAAGTTTAGGAAGAAAAATAGTGTATTTTGTAAGCATCATCAAAATCATAGACCACTTGGATTTTCTTTTTGAAAGGATAGGTTGGGAAACAGAACTCTTGTCTAAAACAATAACAGGATGGTACCTGCTTAGAGGCGTAACTGATGTGATTACCCGTGAATTGTTAGAAGGGATAAGCGAGGAAAACAATCAAAAAACCCCAACCACCAAATTACAGTGCAGGCTGAAAGTGTAAAGTTGGTTGAAGTCTTCCCTTTCAATTGGCAATCATAAATCCCCATTTTTGTCCTGGTTATGCATTTTGACTTTAATGGAGCTTATAGAATTGTATATTCCTAAATTTGATTTCTTTTAAGAGTAGCATGAGAATGATGGGCAAAAAAATTCAGAAGGCTAGCAATTGGGGTGTCTTAAATTTTGGATGACCAAACAAGTGTGTATTAAAAGTGGGCAAGTCTTCGCTGAAATCTAGAAATGCTTTGAAGGCGTCCAGTTGGGAACCAGAAGAGTAATTTGAAAATCTTGGCTATGGCTGCTTGTGTTTCATGATGTGTTAAAGCAGGAACACCTGTCAGGAAGGAGTCAGTCTCAAGTTTTAATTTTATTTTGTTGTTTCACAAAAAAGGTTTCTATTTGTTTAATGGGACTTGAGGTTTTTGCCGTTCATTTAACAGAATTTCGTGGTACACTCAGGATTTGAGTAAATCAGATTGACAGAAGCCTTCTTTGTATTCATTTTTTAAAAGGCTGCTTTCCCCATTCTAATTTCTACAGTATTTGTGTAAATAAGTGTTTTGTGAAGATACCAATCTCAGTCTTCCACTTTAATTGTACAGCATCATTAAAACAGGGCTGTAACAACTTCAGGGACTGATTTAAGAAAAATTTTAATTACATCGAAAATATGTTTAAAGTAGAACAATTACAGAAGCTGTATCATTCAGTATGTAAAAGTGTTTTATTCAGTCTTTGAAATTCGTCTAGCAATCACACAGATTCCAACATGGTTAGCAAATCAGTTCCATAGGATTATGAAATGTCTCCCCGTGACCTATTCAGATTTGTGTTGGAATATTTATTCCTGGTTTGAAACAAGTTTGTTACTGTACGGCAGACAGAACGTGTTATACAAGCGAAGTCAGCTGTATTTCTCATATACCCACGGTGTAACACGAATTGATAGCTTTGATACCAACCTTTGTACTTGATTGATGTATATTTGTTTTGGCAGGGGTGTTGCCTTAGATATCGTCCTTCCTCCCCTCCCATGGTGTCCCCCATTGGCTTTCGTACCCAGTTCCCTGCTCAGCATAACCGCAACTGTACAGCACAGCTGTCGGGGCACCGCGGGGCTGGAACAGGCACCTGGGAGTAGGAGGCAAGGGATGCTTGAGCTGGCACTCGTGCTGCGAGAAAGGAACATCAAACGATGTCTGTATTTCATCTGAAATCAAGTGCTTAGATCTGTAGAAGGATTTTGCATAAGTGCAAACTAAGGACTACTATTTATCATTATTGCCTTTTTCATCTTCATGCTATTTTAAAATAATCAGAATAACCTTTGAAGTTAGGGAAGGTACTGTTTTTCCCATTATGTAACTGGCTAACAGCAAGCAGAAAGAAACAACGTAACCTGCCTAAGATCAGGCTATTCTATATCGGAGTCAGAAACAACCTGAGTTTCTCTTTGCTTTGTACTTCAAGTTCTGGAAAGTTTTTCTTTCCTTTAGGAAAAAAAAAATGCAATCACACGTATTTAACATATGCACTTGTGCCCTCATACAAGATGCAGTTGTCTGTTTGAAGAAGGTCACTCCAGCTAACGCCTTGGAAACAGAAGCTGCGTGTTAGTGGAGACTGTTGATCTTGCTGGGGTCCTCCTGAGGTTAAAGCCTTTCTCCTCACTTAGCCGTTCCCACTGTTTCAGTTTCCACCCTGCTGAGTGCTGGCCATGCCTCTGTCTCCTCCTCATGGCTCTGCTGGGCTTGTCAGGTTTCCACAGCCTTTTCTGTCCTTAATTTCCTTCTGCTTAAGGATGTACCCAGATAGCTGCATGTCGTATCTGTGAAGCATCTTTGAGAAGGAGGTTCTTCCTGCCCAGAAGCCAGCTCAATCTCCATCTAAGCAAGGGATAGAGGAAAATAGCCCTTGTGAAGGCCTCTCAGCTGGGGAGGAGACATGGCTTTCAGCAGGCACCAGGAGAGGTTCAGCTAATCCACTGGCCTCCTCTGCTCATGGGCATGGGCACAAGGGATTGCACCAGAGGGAGAGCAGTGTCTTCCGTGATGGCACTGTGCTGGATAGGAGCTGGAAGAGGAATGGGAGTGAGAGAGAGAGATTGAGAGACAGTGATGCTGAGTGAACGAGAGTGCCTAAGGTCTCGAGGAAAAGAAGGGAAGATACTGTTCACTGCGTTCCTAGGGGACCCTGGAGCAAGGTAGGAGGGAGATTTTTTGGCTGGCCCAAACCTCCCGCTTTCTGCTTCATCACTCAATTCCTTCTAACAATAATTTCATCTGGAAAATACCTGGTAAGACCAACCAGTACGATGTTAAAGGGTGGGGGAAATGTAGTGATTATTGTTGTCTTGAAGTTACAAAAGACTTCTAAAATATTTTTGAAGTCCTAAAAAGAGAATCCAGTAAAAGTTAGAGATTATATGGCCACGTAGAGAAGATGACTGGGAAAAATATGAGAGCATGAGGGAGGATAAAAGGGAAAATGGGACATGTACTTTCATGTTAGACTTTGTCCTTCTAAACCATGATAGGAAGAGCTGGAGCAGATGCATACCTTTCGGAATACCACGGGTGTTGTTTGTATTGGCATTAGCCGGACAAACACAGTCTTTAGTAACCACGAATGTTTCTAAAACGTCACACAGGTTTAACTCACAGCTCTGTAGCAAATGCCTTCAAATTTAAAGTTACAAACCTTTTACATACAAGAATGTATGCTATACTGAGTTGTACTGAAAGTATAGAAAAGTGTTCTTGAAATAAAGAAAGTAGGAAGAGCTAAGTTTTAGTACTAAAATATTTGCGACCCTTGAGGATTACAGTATTAAGCTGATTTAGGACATTAAGTCTGAAGTACTAGGATGTAAACCAGAAGTATGAAAGGTTTTGTCAGAACTCATTCTCACCTTATCTGTTTGTATTGATCTTGGGTTTTTACTTGAACAGGTTAGTTGCCTAAAATTGTGCTATAATTCAGATTTCGTTGCATGTTTAGGGAAATTATTTTGGAATAAACGCCCCGTACAATCAAGTTCATTAAATCAGTTCATTTTTCATTGCCTGTTGCTAAGGTTGACAGGAAAAAAATGTTCCTGAACGTCAGTCAGAGGTGTGCAACTTTATTGACAGGGCATCGGTGTACCTGCCTGCCCAGAAGCACAGGAGCAGGCAGGGCAGAGCTGGTGGTAGGCAGGCAGAAGCAGCATCGCACCTCCCGCGCCACGGCTGGCTCTGCTGGCCATAAACAGAGACACCCGGCGCTCCTCCAGGGTGCACCCAGCAAGCGCCTGCTTGGACAGGCCTGGCCACCCCACGCTGCTTGGGCTTGGCTCAGCCTTCCCACTGAGGAAATTGCTGGCAAGGAGGGGGACGTGGGTTGGTAGGAGTGAGGGGAGCACGACTGATTAGTAGACAGCATTCCTGGGCTTCAGAGCTCTCAAAGACATGAAAAATCCAGGCACACGAGATCAGGGCTGCTTTTTCTGAAAAGATTTGGGGGCTTGGGGGGTTTTTTTTGTCTGCTCACCCATATAAAAATAAGCATTTTAGTGTTTTGATGTCATTTTTTGGGCTCTATTTTTAGTGCCTGGGAACATTACAAGCATGAAATATTTAGCTGTTGAGCCTGTTGGATTTAAAATAACTTAAAATAGCTTTAAAGAGGCTTTCTGAAGCACTCTTTCCCCC
>VFFE01007064.1:854227-908127 GCA_008921705.1 Burhinus oedicnemus | reverse complement strand
CCCCGTTGCAGCACATGCATTTTTTGATCCAGTGTTTTTACAGAGGCTGGAAGAGTGCCATTATGTTAAGGCCGGTGTTAGTCTTTGGTTTGATAAGGAGGAAGACCCATTGGTCCAAGATCAATATAAGGGGATAATGTAAATGTGTTTTTCAGTCTTTTTATTAAAAACCATTTTTCTGAGTATTCTATTTCAATATAGATGATGTCTCCGGCATGTGGTTAAGTGCCCAAATTAGCTTTCCATTAAGCTTGCAGGCAAGGTTGAGGTGTACTCAAATACAGTTTGCCTATAGAAGCAAGGTATTTCTTTTATCTCTGTAGTAACCAAGTATTTATTGGTATACAGGGAACTTCAGAAAAATAATCTAAATTTGGGTTTGTTTTTGAATTGCTGTTCATTTTATATACATCATGATTATAAGGGTCTATTCAGTAGTGTTAGATATTACACTGAAGATGCCTGAACTCACGGAAGAAAAGGCAGAAAAAGAAGTTGTGTTGGGTTTTTATCAGCTCAGGAATTACTTCTGTGCAAACGTGACAAGCTGCTAATTCACTTCTCTGTATCTCGTCATCAAAGAGCGAGCCATTAGGGATTGCATAACCCACTTGTCTGCCAAAGAAATTACCACACATGCTTAATTTTAGGTTTAATGTGTCAGTGCAGCCTTCAGTTTTGAAAACAAACAAAAAAGGTGAATCTAATACCCACAGCCTGGCTCTGGATCAGGTGCTTGGTGGCAGCCTGTACCCCAGAGGAGGATGGAGGCGCTGGAAGGGATTCCACCCCTCGGACCACCTGGCCACAGGGGCAGGGGAGCCCTGCTCTTCAAGACAAAGCCCAGAAAGCTCAAATCCAAACTGCATTTTCTGACAGCAGATTTTTAATGAGAGATCTGCCCACTGAAACTGTGCCATCACGAATGACTGACTTCTGGCTGTAGCAGGATTCCTCCAGAGTGTGTTATGGAAAATAAATTTTACAGCCCAAGCTGTATGATGTTTGAGACATTCTCTGAGGAGGCAGATGGGATCTGTGATGCATCGTTGCCAGGTCGTGATGTTACTGCAAGTCTCTTGAGAGTCTGGTGCTTTCTTACAGCCCAGGTTCCATATAGCGATGTGATTATATGAAAAATTAATTAAAATTTTCGCTTTCCTGATGTGGAGAAAAACATGAAAAGATACATCATAAAGGACACTTCATGACAATAAGCATGTAAGATTTTTCTGTAAGTTAAAATGAGTCAAATATGATGATGCTAAGTGCAATGTGGAAACATATTGGCGACTCTTTATATCTTTCCTTCAAATAATGGAATGATTGGAACTAAGTGCAAATTTTCAGCTTCATCTAAGCCAATAGACAAGAAACCAGGGATTTGCTCTTAAGTCCAGGGAAAACATCCGTTTTCAGTTATGAAAGAAAATTGCCTTAGGGTTATTGGTTGGCAGGATTATTTTGTTAAAGAATGTTGCACCATGTCCCACAAAAAAATATAGTTCCCATTGTGCTTTTCATCTGCGTGAGCACCAAGTGCTCAGTCCTCTTCCATAGAAGTTTTCTTCCTAACTTCATTGTGCATTCAGGTGCCTCCAAAAATTTTATGCGACAATGTGTTCTTTACCTTAACTTTGGTTGAAGTATTCAAGGTGGTCACGTTGGTAAGTATCAGATAGTTTAAATTTTATACTATCTTATTACAAAACTTGAACATGTATTTTAATTTTATTAACAATTTGTCAAGCACTTACAGGAGGATGCAGCTTCACTTCAAATGTATGGGCTCATAAATCAGACTTAGGATAATAGTTCTTTTAAAACATGCACCTATAAAAGCTTAGGTCAACAGCAAAAGTTGTTTAGGAAATGCTATTTTCTTTCCTTTCATCATTCTCAGCTGTGCTCAGGTTTAATGGAAAACTGGCGATAGCTCCTGCTGGAGTTAATTGTAAAAGTCTGTAGAATATAACTTTAAGGTATTCTGACCTTGTAGTTCCAGCTTAACTAAAAATGTGGGGTTAAATGCATTTAGTTAAATTGCCGTAGAAGGCTGTGTGATTGGGATTCTTTTTGCATATATGAAAGTCTGACCTACGTCCATGGTATCTAAAAGGCTACTAACATATTTCTTCCTTACAAGTTTTCTACTTTTTTTTTCTCTTACATTTCCTTCCCTGCACTGAATGAATTTAAGATTTACTTAAAATAGTTTGCGTCATTTTGGTATAGTGTTTGCATTGGAGACTTTCGTGTCATTGCTCTAGCGTGATGAAGACTGAACTCTCGTGCTGCAGGACAGTGGATCAGGAATGAGGTAGTGGTCAGTTGGTTGGAAAGAAATGTTGGTTACTGAACAGGAAAGAGGAGAAAAAAGACCTGATGAGGTGTTTTGGTTTGGTTGGAATGCACTGCTAGAATGCAGCAAGGGATGAGGGCTTATTTTACACTTTGTGGAAGATTCCTAGGACATGTTTGATATAAGCTATGTGTAGATGGAACAGATAAACGGATTGTGCTTGAGATCTGTGGGCCCTTGGAAAAAATTGCTAATTTTATGTTTTTTCAGAGGACCAAGATCTTATCGGTATCATGAAAGTTGTGCAGGGCCACTGTGAAAAGAAATATGACTTTAAAAGCAAGTAGAATTAATTATACTTGAAGAGTCTCTTTTCCAGTCTGCAGACCATATTTGCAGTTGTCTGCAGCTGAAGGCCATATTGCCCCCACACTTCAGCCTTCCATCTCGTGCTGTGTTGGTGACTAAACCGTAAGGTTTCCCTCATGCTTCAGATCTCATCCTCAGTATCATTAAGATTCCTTAATGGAAAAGCAACTTCTGCAACAGATTGGCAATGAACATATTGAACCTATCACATCAAAGAAATAGCTGTAGGATGGTGTGAAGGCTCTGCTTCTTTTTAAAGCGATCTGTATGGGCAGATCTTTGAGTCCGTGTGTAATTTTACTGACTTTGATCAGAGTCCATACAGCTGTAGTTGTTTTGAAGAATCAGATGTTACTGTCGTGCAGTGTAGGTTAAAGGATGGTGTTTTCCTTATTTGTTGGAGACTAACATTGCTACTTACTTGGTGATATGGCAGTTTAAATAAATATTAGTATTTTGGTACTTATCAGCTGTAAGACCACTTGGCTTCTGGTATATTGTTACCAGAAATTCTGTGGGAATGTAGGTAATTATTTTTAAAACCAATTTTCATTGTACAGAATAATTGTATGTTTCTCTAAAATGTTTTTATACAATGCTTGTCTAAACTTAAATGCACACATATATTTTTCTAGCATTATTTACTACTGTGTGACAGATACACAGCTGTGAGTCATTTACATGAAGAGTAGGCAGATTTTTAAAAACGGAATGAAAAGCTTTAATAGCAACATAGAGATCTGGTGGAAATTAATGTGCAAATGTCCTTTATTATATGATCACCCCCATATAAATATATAGCATTGAAACAACATTTCAAAGCCTAATGTTTCATATTCAAATATCTAAAGTTTAGAAGGAAACAACATCATTGCCTGCACAGTTTTAAGGCCATCTCCTTGTGTGTGTTTGTGTTGTCATATAGCCTTTAATTAAGCAATCAAGTTTTTCCCCATGGGATTGCTAGTTTCTCAACATGGCTAACTCTCCCTGCCTTTTCTCATGGCTGTCTTAAGATGTCTCATCATCACAGTGATGTCTATGGTGTCCCAGGGAGCTCTTTGGCCATGGTGGTGTAGCACCTTTGGTATAGTGGTAGAGAGGAGTTCTCAGGACAGCTTTCAGCTGCTATAAGGAGGAGGCATCCTTCCTTCTCCTCATTTCCCATTCCATTCACTTCATACCTTGTAATTTTAGTAATCGTATCAGGGGCAACAATCTGCTGAACGGTAAAGTAGGAAATGTGAAAACTCTGCATGAGTTCCTCACAGTTTGTCAACCAGGCTGGAATATTTTACCTTCACAGCCCAGACTTTGGTGCTTGAACTGGTGCAGTAGCGTTAGTAGGGGGGAGTTAGTTGATGCTTTATCTGGAGCAGCCACAAAGGGAAGATACGTTGGGGTGGGGGGAACTAAGGGGATGGCTGGCTGCACGTTTCACAGTATTTGCCGATGGCAAAGAAAGATACAGGAATCGTGCATCCTCTTTCTGGCTCCCAGGGAAGAGTTCTGTGTGTTTACAGACTCTTTTGCCATTGGCTGTTGTTACCTGGTTTTGTCTCAGTTTTCTGATTTCTCAAAGTGTTCTTTGATTGTAGCATAAATGCTAATTTTAAAGTACGGAAACAGGAAGCATACAAAAGAGGCTTTCATTTTTGAAAGTTAAATTACAGAGAAATAAAAGTAGAAACTTTTTCAAGTATAGGCACAGATTGGAATACTTTTTCATTAAGTATTATTACAGTCTTATGTTTATAGTGGAAAGGTTAATTTGAAGGAAAAATATTATTCCTCCTGATGCCATTAGCATTGTCAGTGTTCTTCATTCTGCATTATTCCTGAGGAAGGTTAGGAGGGCAGCAGTAGACAACCTCCATGTGTGGCAATATGGAAGCTTAATTTTAAAAAATTAATTTGCCGAAGATATTGTATAAGTGTTTGGAAACTATTATGGCAGTGATGCCTGAGAGAAGAGAGAGAAATCCCTAATGTGGCAGAAGTGCCTGCAGGGAATATCCGAAGTGCAGGGCTGGGTTCAGCCAGATGACTCGCTTCTAACAGAGTCCTAGAAGCGTTCCCCTTCACAGTTTGCACTGAAATACATTCTCAATTATTTGTCCGTACCTTTGACAAAATTCTCTCTGTACACAGGAGCTGTTGTACTTGGGTTTTTGGAACCTGAAAACAAGCTCTTTATTGATGGTGAGGTCAGGACGTTTCTGGGAACGGTGGCTTGTTGGTTACCAGCTGCTCCCTAGCCAGGAGGAGGTCATCCCTGTTTTAATGAGTCATGCTTTGTTTCTTTTTCTTACTTAAAAAAAAAAAAAAAGAGACATAGTATTTGCTGTGATACTTCTTTGTGATGGGGTTGGTGGACTTCAGAAAAATGTTGACTAGTATCAGAATTACTGGCAGAAATGTTCAAGATAGAAGTGTGTACGTGCTGGGTTTTTTCTCAGTGGCATCCTCACACTGCTGCTTGAAGAGTCGATAGCCCTGTGAGTGGTGCTCTCCCTTTCCCATCCAGGTGGGATAAGAAGTTGGCTCTTAAGGTGTGTTAGGCCTTAGAACGGTTTCTGTTGGGTTTAATTTTTTGTTCTGGAAGATTTTGTTTTGGATCAGGGAGCCGAAGTGGAAGTTGGCAATAAAAACCTCACATATAAATAGCAGTGAAACAAGCAACTATGCTAACCTCTGCTTTCAGTTCCAGTCACACAAACTTGAGGAAGCTTTGCTGATATCTTCTGCATACAAGCGTAGGTAGAATTTGGCTCAGCAGTCAACTCCTTAGTCATTGGATTTTTCTAGAGTCTGCAGCTAATTCTGCTCAGCATATGCTACTGGTTTTATTGTGCTGTAGACTGGCTTGGGAATAACATTGAGATACCAGTGTTCCCGGTCTGAAATTTGAAGCCGGTGTTTTTCAGTTTGGTTTTCGTTCATTTTGTATTTGTCACTAAAGAAATACCCAAATATTGGCAATGATACCAAAAACTCAAATGAGATTGTTGAATAGTAGTTATATATGTTTAAAGTCAGTTTGTACTATGAGGTGATGAAAAAATACTGAAGCTGTAGAGCAGGTGTCTTGTCATTGTAAATAAACTTTAAAAGCAGAGCCTGCTGATCTGGGGGTGGGGTTGTTAACAGTTTCAGACCAACAAATTCTTTCTTCAGAAAATTTTGTCTGTGCTCTGTGATGCATCTGGAGCTACTGATAGGAAGTGTAATATCAACTAAACTTTTGTGTTGAATTTCCTAATCTTAAGGAGTTGTGGTTGTTTCAGGCAGGACTATTAAGTTCATGGAAGAAAACATGAAAATAAATTTGTGTGTTTGTGTATTTTATATTCTTATTTAAAAAGTGCCTTGCTTAAAGGTCAGGAATTACTTTTATTGACCCACACTGATGTGCCTTTTGGTGAGTTAGTTAAAACACGTCTCCAAATAATACCAAGAGAAATATGGCTTGTGTGTATGTATATGTATATATAAAATATGTAGTATTTTACTTAAAAGTAGATTAAAGAGGAAATGTGAACCTCTGCAGATACCTTGAGAGATCCTATCTGGTTTTGGCTTTGCTAGTAGTTCTCATCTAGGCATTTAAAGGGAAGTCAGCAACTAGTGTAAAAGGCTAAAGATTAAATCTATTCAAAGAAAGAGATGGATTGAAAAAACTGAATTAGTTAATAACAGTCTTGTTAAGTTTTGAAAGGTTTAAAACTGGATCAATAGGTAACATATCCTTTTTGTTCTACTTAAGATTGATAATCTGACAACATCAAAAGTTATTAGTCATAAAAAGCAGATAGAAATAATACTTTTTGTGGGGGTTTTGGGGTCATGTGGGCTTCTTGTCTTTATGTTTGTTTTATGCTTTTCTTTTTATGTAGATTTACAAGTAAAAGATAGTAAAATTGTCCTTGCTGGGAAATAAGGAGCCATCATATGCAGCGTTTTACCCACTCATATTGTTTTGAGCTGCACATTACCACTCATTGAGATGTTCAGTTACCCTTATTAAGAAATCTGTATTTATTCTTAAATTTAGAAATGTTGCTCAATAGCCTGACAATAGTAACTCACACTGTAGGACTGACTTGGCTGTTGGAATGTTGACAACATTATTTTAAAATGTTTATAGGAATTAAAAATTGGTTCAAGATAAGCCAATCTAAAATTTGTTAAGAAACAACTCTGCTTAAAAAAAAATAAAATTAAAGCGTTCTTTCCTGTTGAAGGCCAGGGAAGTTCTTTGAGGTTACCTGGCGACTGCACAGCTACCCACTAAAGAGAAAAAGCCCCCAGAGTTGATGGTCCCTCAAGGAATGAGAAAGCAATGATCCTTTTTCTCTGCGTGTTTTTCTACTGCTGATCGGCACAAATCGGTGTTATTTGGAGATTTTCTAGTAGCTCTGCAGCCTGCATAATGCCACCATTCACAAGCTTCTAAGGGGAGAAAGAGCAAGCGTGCCAGTGCAGCCAGAGCTGCTAAATAAACCCTGTTGCTCAGGATGCCCTCGCCCTGGGCCATGCTGGAGCGCAGGAACAGCAAAATCTTGTTCCAGGGCAGAGGAGGGCCTTCATGATGGAGGCATGTTGTTAACCCTTCGATTGTAAGAAGAACTAAAGTAGAGCAATCAAACTTAGGTATTAGATAGCATTTGGCAAACAGCGGTGGAAACGATTACTGTATATTTAGCAATGGGAAGATTGTAAATGGCTGCACCCTCATTGCAGGGTCAGAGAAAATACAGCTGAGATTATAGCAAAAAGCTCAGCCCTTCAAAACCTGCATTTTCCTGGTACAAGCTAGGTGCTGTCTTGAACGGATGCAAAAAACCACAACATTTAATATATATTTTAAAAGATAAGCAAATAAAATGTAAACTCCATTCACAAAAATATGAAAGTCAAAATTACAATTTCCCTGCCAGCAATTATTCAGCTTGTGTAATATTTCATATAGCTTTGTATGATGTAACAGTTACCTTTATGATGTTGTGTTTTTTAATATATATGTATGTATATATATGTTTTGAATTTCATAATTTAAATGAGAACTATAACATGTACCTTTTAATCTCCTCACAATGGAAGTCACAACTCTTGTTCCACAGTACAGTGCTCTATGGCAATAGCTTATTTTCTTAGTGAAACTTATTTTACCAAAACCAGTAGTGATGGTATTTCTTTTGATGGAACAAATGTACATTTCATGGTATCATGATTATCACAAGTTCCCTCTTATTTAAAGGTTTATCAGATATGAGCTGCATGTTATTTTTGGTGGGTGATTTTTCACATACTTCTATCACAGCTGAAATATCCTCTCATATTTTGTTTTACCAGCTTTTTATTATTTCCTCTTACCATTATGGTTATGTAAAAATGGAAGCTGTTGTCTTTTAAAGTTGCTTTCTCTTCTTATCTGGTTCTCTTGTGTGTGCCGCGCTGGGAATTGGAATAAGTGAATCATGTTTAATTTCTTTTAAATGCAGTTCAAGCCAAGTGAATTTGTCAGTTTATTCAGCTAGTGTAGGCTGGGATAAATTGTATTCCAGTCTCACCTAAAAATTTACCCAATGTTTAAGTCTTGTGTGCATTTTATATTTTGTGGTTTTAGCATAGTTAGGCCTCATTACAGTCTTTTAAGGAGTACTTTTAGCAATATATAAGACAAGTTTAAACATAGTTCCCAAACTTGGTTTTGAAGCCAAAGTAAATGAGGTCTTGTAGTGCCACATTCCAGTGATTCTGACATCAGAGGAGTATCTGCAGTAATAAATTTTTATATTAAAGTGGCTGAATTTTTATATGCCTGCAAGACGCAAGACTGGGGGCTGACATGGAAAAGCATTAAGCTAACTATTCAAGACACTAACAAATTTTTTCATGAAAACTTTTTCCCCCCTCTGGAAAATAAAAAGCAATATACTTACATTTTGACAAAAATCAAACATTGTTTTTGAAAAGGCTCAGTAAAACTAGTTATTTAATTTTGTTTAGTGTTTTATTGTTGTTTCAGATTTCTTGTCACTCTGCTGCAGTCTGTGGAGAGCTCTCTGTCTTTTTGGGAATTAAGGAGTGAGAATTATGCTAAAAATTACCTGAGTGCTGACACAAAACAAATCAAACCCCAAAGTATTTTGGCAATATTTGCACAAATGGATTTGTATCTAATGTATGTTGAATACAAGACACTTATTGTTGATCACATTTCCAGCATTATTAGCAAACTTGAGATTTTCATTCTGGAAAAAATAATTTTAAAAATAACTTGTAAAGGTTACAAAGCTGATTCATACCAGGAAACTGGATTAAGGCACAGAGATCAGAGCAAGACTGCATCAACTTGGCCTTGCATGGCTGGGCTGAACTTTGCCAGCCAGAAAGAAGATTCACTTTCTGCTGTTGGTGCCTCTCTCTATGGTGGCAAGGGAAGACTGGAAAAAGCTGCTGCTGAATGTGCACTCAGCTGTGTTTCGGCTGATCAGCTCTTTTGCCATCCCTAGACTTTAAGAGGAAGAGTTTAGTGCAATGTCTTACAAGCCAGAGAACAATTTTTTCCTCATTGTTATAATAACAATTCCATGTTTTATAGTGCTGATTCTTTCAAATTTACAAAGAGTCTCCATCTTGTTTTCTTTCAGATTCTTCCCATTCTTTTCATCGAGATGAGACTATAGTTATTGCCCTTGCATCCGTGTCTGTACTGGCTGTTTTGATTGCTGCTCTGTTTTTTGGATACAGGATGCTTGCAGGTAGGGTTTGACAATCTTTTTTTTTTTTTTTAGTTGTTCTTTTGACTATTTCTTAAAGTTATACTTAACATCATCTGTTCTCCCCAGTCCCTATGATATGTTTGTACATAATGCTCCCCCTTCTCCTCTCTGACACTTTATGGTGATATCCCTTTCATAACAGTTCAGAGAGATTTATGATTTCTCCAAGCCAGCATTTTGGGACCCATTTTTCTTCAACAAATCCTCTGCTCAACACAGCTTAAATGAGGTTGTGAACATGCTTTATAGTTATTGCCAGTGACATTCAATTATCAAAATAGTTGTGCAGCAGATAGTAGCCTTAAGTTTGTAGCCATCAGCACCTTCACCGCTGGTTTTACTGACTCTGAGAAGATTTTACAGGATTCATTTTTATTTGTTATGTCCTTACCTACAATATGTATTTCTGCCAAGTCTCAGGTAAGTTGTATTGTTTTCACTTCTAGCATGGCAAAAAAAGGAAACTGTCTGATTCCCTCCTCTCCTTCCACAGGAGACCGTAAACAAGGTTTGCACAGTATGAACATGATGGAGGCAGCAGCATCAGAGCCCTCATTGGATCTGGATAATCTGAAGTTGTTGGAGGTAAATGTTCAACTCTGTTTCTTAATCTTCATTTTTATTCAAAGTAACACTTCTGGTCATATCACCTCCCAGGTATAGTTACAGAAATAAATGTATCAGTGCTCCTGTAATGTTTTCTGCTAAATCATAGTTTAAAGAAAAAAGAAAAAAAAAAAAGTTACAGCAGTACGTTTTGTGTGGTTTTGTTATAGCAATATTGTTGGTATTAGCTAGAACACGTTCTACCTTGAGAAGAAAATACTAAACACTGGGAGGTAATGGGGTAAAATATGCTGCATTTCAGCATTGCATCAAAAGAGCCATCTTTTTGCTTGACACTGATCACTTTAAGTACAGTTTCCTACCGTAGTCATTTGAAATGCTTTAGTAACACTATTGGAATACAGAATTTAGTGCAGTTAGGGCAGTGTATGTCAGTAGTGGTGCATTTATGTATAGTCATTCTTCACAGTGGGGTACTCTCTATCTCCATGGCAACTAGAGGCCAACCAGAACTTTCTACTCAGCTTGGTATCAGATGTATCATCAGAAAACTGCAAAATGTTATGCCTGCAATTGGTATGCTTGGTAGAACTTACAGAATTTGTAAAAGCTTTTAGCCAGAAATATATCAGTAGAATGACAGAGAGATTCAGAGAGTGGTCCTATTCTTCTTTTTGTCCTTTAGAAATCACACCTAGAGATGCAGGCTGCAGACGTGTAGTCCCCACTGCAGTGTGGTCTGGGTAAATGGTGACAGCAGACTAACCAGCAAAGAAGCTTGGGTGCGTCCACCAGCAAAAAAGTACTTGAGGCAGTTTACAAGAGTATAAGGATGTGTATTGTAGAAGTGTGCAAAGCCCCAGATGAAATTACTCATACTGATATGCAGTCTTGGAAGAAGCATCAACTTTGTTGGTGGAAAGATCTGCTACGGGGTCTTCTGTCCTCTTTCTTAAATCCTGAGGAGCTGACTCCTTGCCCCTTGTCATAGGGTGTTGCAGACCAAATTGTCTTAACCTGTGCTTGCCTTTTCACATCTCTGTGAGTAGAATACATTCTGGGTTTGTACCTTGAAGCGACTTGCTGATGTTTTGCAATCCACTGACATGGAAGGACTGAGAAATGGAAAGTCTGTCTGTTAAATGGTACTTTATTGTTGAAAACTTTCCTGTTAGACAATTTTATCATCTTTAGAAGCATTAGTTTTGTAATCCCTTCTGCTTTTTGTTCCTCCTCTATTTGTAAGTATTTAAAAAGTAAAAAGATGCTGGTCTATGAAATCCTTACAGTTTCATATCTAGGTCTTCCTGAAAATTGTTTGAATGAAATAGATGCTTACATTCTTATGTAGTTAAAATTTTTTGGTGCTTTAGAAACTAGGACTGTTCCTGAAGGTGGGCCTATGTTTTGGTTTAGAGTAGAGATTGCATCTTTCTTCCATTGCCATGGAGATGGGACAGGCCGTTCTGTGAAGACTGTCTAACCCAGTGGGGGCTAGAATAAAGATTCACAGGTACTAGGGAATTAATTATTCCTTTCTGTTAAAACCTGTTTACCTCTTTTGGTATCTATTTTGCACTACAAATGCATATATTGTTACTACTAACCTAACAGGTACAGCTCATAAAGCTATCCTAAACCTAAAATGTTTAGCTTAGTGTCTGTGATCTCTGGAGTCAATCAAAATTGATCACAGAAAAGCTATAAGTGTTTAGTAGGCAAAAGTTTAATAAGACAATTAGCAGCACAGAACACTTGGATGTTACTGATTCCATATATAAAATGGCTGAATAGATTATTTATGATTTACTTACTGGATGTTCAGACTATAGATCAATTTAGTAAGATCTAAGTTGGCCTGTGCTGAGGTTTCCAGCTCCAAAATAGCTCTTAGGACAGCATTCTAATTCTAGTTTTCAATACAAAATATACACTATATTCACTGTTTTTTATAGTGTAAGTCAGTATAAAAGTTGGTATACAATCTTTGTAGAGTGAAAACTTGGATTTTGTCTTCATTTATTATTTAGTGAACTAATTATTTACATTTTTTTGCAGTTGATTGGCCGAGGACGATATGGAGCAGTGTATAAAGGCTCCCTAGATGAACGTCCAGTTGCTGTGAAAGTATTTTCTTTTGCTAATCGTCAGAACTTTGTCAATGAGAGGAACATTTACAGGATTCCACTGATGGAACATGACAACATCGCCCGCTTCATTGTGGGGGATGAGAGATTCACTGCAGACGGCCGTATGGAATATTTATTGGTGATGGAATATTACCCCAATGTAAGTGCTTCAAAGAAATCAATTGGATTAGTTTAGATTCCTAAGAATAGCCACATAAAAAGGATGTACTTCAGTATTTGCCAGTGTTTTTCACTGCTTCTTCTTGCACAGTAATGTAAAAATAATCCATATAAATTACAATTTTAATGTACCTTAGTGTAGTTTACTGTAATACCCTTTAAGATTTCCCAGTTAGTGCTACCAAATGTAGTCTTACAAGTTCTTAGCTGTAGTATTTGCTCTTGGTTGTGGTGCAGGGTTTTTTTAGTCAACTGTGCAGTATTCAAGGACAGAAGTTGAAGAGTTGTTTTTACTTAAAAATAATTGAATAAATTTAAATCTTCTTAATTTTAAGACATATATCTCTCTTACAGTAGTTATGACCTCATTCAGTAGCTGTAAATGGTGGGGTTTTTTTACAATGAAACATAATAGATCCGATATTGTTGTCAAACTGGTTTGTGGTACTATAAATCATGTTGGCTTTTTATCCTGTTACCTTCTTTAAAGCTTTCTGTGGCATACCATATTTGTTTTGCTGTACCATATGTTGATGATGTAGGACAAGTCTTAAGGAAGGCAGCCTTACTTTCCAGAACCATGTCTTCAAATCTCCTTAGCTAACTGAACGCTTATGTCCCTCAAATTCATTAATTGGAGTTCCTGACGCTGTGTTTGTGTGTGTACACATGCATAGAAACAAAAATGTTTTAAAAATACACAACATAAATGTGAATTGCTTTAATGAAAAATTATAAAATGTAATGTATATGGGGGTTATATACATGAAAATGCAAAAAATTACGATTCACAATTTATCTTGAGGTTTTTTTGCTTGTGTATGGGAAAGGACTTTAATTCTTCAGTTAAATAATTTTTTTAATGAGCTTTTTGGTCTCAAGTAAGTGGACTCATATTGTATTTCCTCCAGTGTGTAAAGGTGATGGCTGAAGCCTGATTTCTTACGGGGACAGTAGGACAAAAGCTGCTTATTCAAGTAGCAGAAAGAAACAGAACAGTAATAAATAGCAATAGTGATGGCCTGTCGTTGGGTGTTTTAGGCTCTACGTATATGCTTGAGTTGAAAGTTAAATGCATACGCGTATATAAATGTCTAAATATATAAGCAAATTTAAGGCAACGTAGCATTTCACAAATATATAAAGTATCTTAACTGAAACTTTTAAGTGAGAGCACACTCGATCATATCAGCTTATAAGAGATGGGTATCAGAGAAGAGATTGCGGAGACTTGAAATAATCATAGAAAAAGCTCAGTCATGCCTATTCCAGATGGACAGTGGCAAAGCATGTCAGCTCTGGCTTGCTTTGGCAGAGTACGCTTATTTTCAACTAATTGAGTTAAGTGAAATCAAGTGAGTATTCTGCTCCTGGGAGGACATAGCATAACTGTCTTAACAGGTGATCTGGTTTTGCTGCTTTCTTGAATGAAAGGATTTTCAGGTGAAATGTAATTTGTTTGAAAATTGTGTCTTGTTGCTTATATAAACAGGATCTGTTAACAATCTGATTAAATGCACAGATGAGGTTTATGACATCATATTATCAGACTCTTTCTCAATATGGTGTTAAGAACAGCAAGATTAGTCTAAAATCAATCCACTAGTGGTTTGGAAGTCATTGGAAAAAGTGCACAGCAGGTGTAATTAATGCACAGTGTGATCCTTAATTCAGTGAGCAGATGTTCTGCTGTATGTGGAGCTAACAGCAGAGAAAGAACCCTGCTGTGGCAGCCCTACTAAAAGGGAATTGCACCGTTCAAACTGGAGTCATAAATTGTATTTCAATAAGGAGTAACCCATACAAGATGTGCAGGTGAAATACTCCCCATCCAAAACGTCATTCTCCTTCGAAACAGTTTCCTTCTTGGAAAAGGGAACACACAAACCAGGACATTGTTCTTGATGTTGCCTCAGTGAAAGCAAGACAGATAGGTTTGACCCAAATTGTGTTATTATCCAAACATGCCTTCAGACCAAATAAAGTAGGTGAGCAAGTAATAAAAGGAAAGATACACGTACTTATCAATCAACATGTTCTGATGGTACTTTGAGGTGTGACAGGTGAATAAGCAGTAAGTTGCAAGGGGTGACATAGTAGGAAATACATAATAGCCACAGAATTGTCCCCCCAGTAGTCAGACACTCATGTCTTTTTAGAACAATAGAAAAATTGTTGTAAAATACATAGTAGAATCTTGTGATTGTTAAAAGAAAAACATCAATTTTATCGAAACTCATAATCAGAACAAATGTCCCAATTTAACATGTAACTCACGATGCTGACAAGAATCATCTCAATTACAAATATATCTCTCTCCAAATTTTGACTAAAAATTTTCCTGGTTACCATTTACATTGAAATTCACTAAAAGCATAAAAACGCAGCCCTCAGCCAGCTTAAAAAATATCTGGTGGCTAGCAAGCTCTGCAGCAGAAAGATCTTGAAGTTGGTTTGAGTTGGTAGCGAGTGTTTCACAGTCACACCATGACAACAGTCCTATGGCCTCCGTTAGGCCATAGGCCAAAAAAATGTAAAAGTCTAACTCATTTTTAGGTGGATTCTCCACTGTTTTTTTTTTTAATTACCCAAATCTATTTGAAGTTCATATAACAGCATTTTAAACAATGAAGAAAAAAAAGCCCCTGTAAACCTGTATGAGTGGCATTTGGTCTGTGTTTTCCCCGAGGACATTATGTTTATGAGTTCCTAGTTCTGCACAGGCTAAGTCTGAAAAGCTGTAAGACTTTTGTAATTCTATTAAGAAGTGTAGAGAACTTGGTTTTAGTTTTAGCATTGGATTAAAAAAATGTCTAATGCTTTGGTCATTTTAAATTATCGTACCCACGTGCCTCCATCTGAACTGTGCATGCATTGCATACCTGAATGTCAACTCCAAGTGGACTCAACTGGTACATACTAGGTTTTTTTTGAACCAATTGTTACATAACTAATTTTGCAATAAAGTGTTTTTAGTTGCAGCTGATAAGATGTTACACGTTGGTGCATCTTTAAGATGACAGATTTAAATAGGCAAAACCGGGGTAGTTTGTAGGCATAAATAAATATTATATTGTAATATGGATGCAGAGACAGCTGGGTTACTTGTTCTTCATGCATGGGGATTTAGTTTGTTTAAACTGAGTATATTGTCATTGGGGACTATGTGCATAAAAACTGCCCAAAGGTGTCATAGTTTGCAGGATCTGGCTCTTGTTTCAGATAGCAGTCTCAGTTTCTGGAATATCTCATTATCATAATTGACACCCTTCTGGTTGTCTTGGAGATTCCACCATGAATTACTAAAAAATCCCCCATATTTCACATTTAACTCCTCTTCCAAGAAAAGAGGAACATGACATTCTTTTTTCCTGTTTCTTCATTGCATGTGGATTTGCTCCTATTCTGAATTGCCTTTGGGTTTTTTTTGTTTTCATGTATAAATAGATTATAACAAGGGAGATGCCAGTGAGAGGTGTTGAGTATTCTTCTGCAAGTAATAGTTTAAAGACCACTGTTTAGTAACCCAGGCTATTATGTCTGCAGTTACCTTTCTTCTGTTGTTCAACAAGACTTTTTCAAAGAATAAATCAAGTGCGTGCTATGTTTTTGTTTTATAATTAACATCATTATTCCTAAAGGCAAGTCCCTGTTATTTTGTGATAAATGTTGTGTTCCACTTCTTTAGATAAACCAAGTAGCAGCATTAGAAATTAATGAAACTTTGGCCCAGTTTTGTGTTTTAGAACATCTGGGTGAACACAGAAGCAGTTGCAGGATTACACCTTTCAGGAGCAATGGATAAAACTGACTTTCCTAAAGATTTTGAGTCATTGAACTGGAAAATTATTTTAATCCAGTATTTATGTTTCGGGATTTTGTTGTTTTTGTTTTGTTTTTTTTTTTTAGGGTTCTTTGTGCAAATATTTGAGTCTCCACACAAGTGATTGGGTGAGCTCCTGTCGTTTGGCACACTCTATAACTAGGGGCTTGGCGTACCTGCACACGGAGCTACCTCGAGGAGGTAAGGCCAGGAAGGGATACCAAGATGTTCAAGACGCTCTTATTTCTATCAGGTAGGAGATTCCTGCCTTTCTTTCTTCTCTGTGACAGTACGGTAAGTAGGAAATGATGAATGCAAATAGAGATTACTCAGAACTTCTGACATGTTCTTTCCTTCTGAACAATCCCATGTTGTGGGCTGCGTCTGTGATGCTTGTGTGAAAACATGGAGTAGGAGCCAGCAGAGGCCCAGAGAAAGGCAAGAGGAGGAGGCAGAGTTGTGCAGTGCTGCTGTGTCATGGCAACAGATTACTGAAGACCTGAAGCACTGGATGTCTGTCGAGCAGAGAGCAAACAGATGGGGTGCTCTGTTTGTTTTTGCAGTTCAGACACAAATCACCAAAGCAATTTTTAGTTTGTGTGTGAACAGTATACACAAAGAGAAATAATTAAATCTTCTGACTCCGCTGTAGTTTCATTTATCACACCTCTTAATTTTTGTCTGAGGGTATGGGCCTAGTCTTTGCTGTGTACAAATGATACTGCTGGACTCTTAGTGTTTTATTAGAGCACCGGATGTGACAACGTGTTGATTTATATCTTTATACGTCTGCTTGCATGCTTCAGCCAGCATTTCAGCAGCTGAAATATCATTATAAAGCAGATCAGGCTGCAGAATATGGCCTGGCACTGAAGCGTTAGCTTTTTGGCAGTAAATAAAAGGGTGGTAACATTAATTCTATGTTAAGGTGCTAATGTTTGGATTAAAATTCCAAACTATGTATCTCAAATGTTAAGCATCAACTCTAGCAATGAATGACAACTGAAAATGCTGTTAAAAATGCAAGGCTGAAAATACCTAAATCAGTATTTCTATGTGCCATTGAAACTGCAGCTATCATCTTAACTTCATCGTTTCGAAATGTGCAGACAGGTGTCTCCATCAGCAGCCAGAAAATGTGTAAACCTTTCATCATAAAGAAGAGACAGCCATAGGCTGGTCTATGAATGCTAGGAAGGCACTCATGGAGTAGACTAAATTCCACAGTAAAACTGGTTCTATAGTGCTGGCTGTTTTACTAACAAAATAAATTGCATATAAACAGGGAACAACTGAGATTATTCTTTGGAAGAGATCAGATCCCTTGCAAGATGAACATGTTCAGACTCTCTGGAATAACATTGTCTACGTACCTTCTGAACGGGTTCCAATCCCAGTCATAATGTAGATAGTTGGTGCTGTATTTGACACAGGAGTGCGGATATGAGAGAGAGCATTTGGAATAGCTGTCAGGGCTGTGGCAGCAGGTCTGTGCTTAAGTACATGATGTCTCCCCTGCCAAAATTATGCTGAAATATCCCTTGGAAAGAAGCTTGTTGGCAAACACTAAAACTGTATATGGCAGTAGCCTAATACATGGTATAGATACAGTGAAACTCTGAATGCCAGTCAGTTTTCTATAGATAGCATACTGTGGAGCTCATTATAAAGAAGCAAAAATGTTAGCTTTCTAAAAGATAAGTTGATTTTCTGTTTATAATAGCTGAGCAGACATAATGAGGTTCTCTAATTTTGCCAAACAGTAGAACTGCTCAAATAATAACAAGCACTTCCATATGTCCAAATAGACCATTACAAACCTGCAATTTCCCATCGTGACTTGAACAGCCGCAATGTACTGGTAAAGAATGATGGAACGTGTGTAATTAGCGATTTTGGACTCTCCATGAAGTTAACTGGAAACAGACTGGTACGCCCAGGTGAGGAAGATAATGCAGCCATTAGTGAGGTAAGTACAAATTAAGATAAACCAGTGTATAAAGGAAGACAAACTAGTATGGAAGTAACACTGAGAAATAGTTGGTTTTGTTGTTACAAGGTGAATGTTGCAAGGTGGTACAATTCCTGTAACGGGGAATTGCTGCAATAGGGGTGAGAAGTTGCTGAAACCTTGATAGGAAGAAACTGATTTTAAGTCTCAAAACACTCGAAAACAAACGTAGCATTTTGAAAGGTGATAGATTGGCAGCCCTGGAGAGTGAAGTTTTCTGTGTGAGATATGAGAAGATGCAAGGTAGTTGCCATGTTGTTTGTGATGATGTGGTACACGTCCCTTCAGTCTTCTAGTGCAAGTATTAACTGAAGACCAAACATTCTTTGGTGGGTTTTGGTGTAAATTTTTCCAAAATGGTGACATACCGCATTTTACATCTTACAACCATTTCTCTGCGTGTCATCTACAGTTTTCTGGACTTTAAATGGGTACATCTGGGAGAGTAAGTGCATGTAGAAAGACGCAGACCAACTGAGAAGGAACAGGGACAAAATAACGGGGTGCTTGAAAAAGTGCCTAATGGGAGAAGATGAAAGAATGAGGGTTGTTTAGGGAAGTAAAAACTGAGACAGGTCTTCAAATATGTAAACAGCTGCTACAAAGAGAAAGGAATAAACTGCTTGCGTTCAGTGTGGATAGGACAAGAGGTAATGGGATTATGTTGTAGGAGGGAAAATTTAGGTTAGTTACCAAGAAACCTTTCTAATCTGTAGAAGGCAGCCAAGGTCTGGAATGGACTGCTGAGGAAGGCTATATAGAATTTGCATCATTTTACGAATTTAAGGAGCGGATTGGGAAAACATCTGGTAGGAGTGGGTTAGAATGGCTTCTGGGCAGAAGGAAGTGTCTAACAGAGTAATTTCAGGGGAAAAAACCATTTCTGCTATATCATATTGCATATGAGAACATTGAGTAAGGGACAAAATTATTTTGGTTTGGTACGTACAAAAAAGTGACAGAGTAGGGGAAGGGGTTTATTATGACTAGGCTCCTGATTAGAAGCTGAGGACATTGATTAGAAGAGAACTGCATTTTCCTTAACTGTAGAAAATATCAAACAAAGTAGGGTATTAAAACTATTAAATCTCCATAATAAATTGTGTTTGGAAATTGCTTCCGATTGCTTTGGAAATTTGAAGCTTTGATTTTATGTTTTTCCAGGTCGGTACGATCCGCTATATGGCCCCAGAAGTGCTTGAAGGAGCAGTGAACTTGAGGGACTGTGAATCTGCTTTGAAACAAGTAGATATGTATGCATTAGGCCTTATCTACTGGGAGATATTTATGAGATGTACAGACCTCTTCCCAGGTAACTAAAAGAACTGGAAAAAACATAACTAGTAGAAAGTGGTACCAGCAACCAAAGCAACCCCCGACCCATAGCTTTTTAAAGTGAAGGGAAATAATTTTCTCAGTTGTTTTTGCCATTAAGTCGGTGCCATCTAGCGTTCAAGATGATTGTTGTCAATACAGTGTATTGTGTATGTCAGTACAGTGTGAAGCATGGTTCATACTGAAAGACTTTAAATTACCTGTTTAAGCAGTTTGCAGGCCTCATGGTAAGTGCAATATGAGCGTTATTATTATTATCCAGAATTTACAAACATTGAGAGTTGGGCTGGTGACAAAGGCAGTACTTTCAGTTCTTAGAACTGATGTAAGTGCCTGAAGCATCTTTCAGACTTCTCTTATGAAAGAATTGGTGGGAATGTGCTGTGATTTAATGTAGTCTTTAGTCCGTCGTACTTTTATTTATGCTAGTGACATTGAAAGTTCAGGGAAATCCTCCATACCTGTAACATAAAACAAGAGGAAGTAGACTTTTAAAATTTAACATGTGAGATTGTGTCACAACCACCATCGTCTTCCCAGTATACAGCCATATAGAGTAAATCCGACATGCAGCATTCTCTCTGTAGTCAAACAGCTGCAGTTTATGTGCAGAGACATGTAATCTCGGCTTCATTTGGGCTTCCTCCCAAATGAAGTACATGAATATATTCAGTCAGCGACATTTCACAGAAATTAGGTATCATCCTCAGGCTCTAAGACATTCTGAATGTGCCACTCAACCAGCAAAGTTTGAAGATGCTATCCTTTGAGAGGTTGCTGAACAAAACTTACTTCATTTGCAGTAAATTAAGCTTTTTATGTGAAGTTAAGACTTTGGGGGAAAGTGGAGAACATCTCGAGAGACAGCAACTTTGATATTACCTTTCATCACCTGAAAGAAAGCCCTTGCTCTGCCTTTTAATCCGTGATGTTTTTCTTTCTTTCTTTTGCTAACAGGGGAGTCTGTGCCAGAGTACCAGATGGCTTTCCAGACAGAAGTCGGAAACCATCCCACTTTTGAAGATATGCAAGTCTTGGTGTCTAGAGAGAAGCAAAGACCAAAATTCCCAGAAGCGTGGAAGGAGAACAGCCTGGTGAGATACAATATTTTCAAAGAAACAATCATTTAACTAGCTATACGGTGTACTCACTTCTTAAAAGCAATTTTTGAATGTGTTCTTTTTTTTTTTTTTTTAATTTCTGTTAGTTTTTAAGGATCAGTAGCTGCTTCTGTCTGGCCTTCTTAAATATTGAATTCAGTTTTTAAAAAGCCATTGACATGAAAGGTAGATTTCTTTTAATGAAAAATACAATGATTATTATTGGATGCTGAAGTGTGATACACAGAAGATAACTTGCTATATAAATTGTTAGACAGTATCTGTAGTATTATGCATGAAGTGCCCATATGTTCTCTGTATGCTGGATGGGAAACATAAAGGCGTTTTCTGCCTTTTGACATCTTATAAACTAATAACACCCTAAAATAGTTGGCAAAAATGTAAATATACTCTTCCAAAACTAAAATCTATAAACACTGTAATAAACTTTTTCTGAAGTTGTACAGTCCTCAAAATTTGCAGAGACTACAGCTTGTAGCAATCATTTATTTGTAACTACATTAGAAATTTTATATGGCTTCGTTTGATCTGCAATTTTTATTTTCAAGACTATAAACATAGTAATGTTATTTGTTTTGAATTAGTATAGCTATGGCTTAGAGCAATGCTTGCTGCTGCAGGCCAACAAGTTACAGCAAGTCAGCTGAACTCTGGTAAGAGTCTGTGTTCTTGCTTTCATCTGCAGCAAAAGTGAGGTGATGCGAATCCCCTTAGCTTGGGGGGGGGTTGTTTGTCTTTTATTACAAGCAAAGTGAAATGCAAACAGTTACTGGGTTCCACCTGATACATGGTAACTTGTTTAAGCTAAAGTATCTTGATTGCGAGTATGAAAATGGCATAGAATCATAGAAGCATAGAATGGTTTGGGTTGGAAGGGACCTTAAAGATCATCTAGTTCCAACCCCCCTGCCATGGGCAGGGACACCTTCCACTAGACCAGACTGCTCAAAGCCCCATCCAACCTGGTCTTGAACATTTCCAGGGCTGGGGCATCCACAGCTTCTCTGGGCAACCTGTTCCACTGTCTCACCACCCTGACAGTAAAGAATTTCTTCCTCATATCTAATCTAAATCTACCCTCTTTCAGTTTAAAACCGTTACCCCTCGTCCTGTCACTACGCTCCTTGATAAAGAGTCCCTCCCCACCTTTCCTGTAGGCACCCTTTAGGTACTGGAAGGCTGCTGTAAGGTCTCCCCAGAGCCTTTTCTTCTCCAGGCTGAACAACCCCAACTCCTTCAGCCTGTCCTCATAGCAGAGGGGCTCCAGCTCTCTGATCATCTTTGTGGCCCTGCTTTGGACTCGCTCCAACAGGTCCATGTCCTTCTTGTGTTGGGAGCCTCAGAGCTGGACACAGTACTCCAGGTGGGGTCTTACCAGAGCAGAGTAGAGGGGCAGAATCACCTCCCTCGACCTGCTGGCTACACTTCTTTTGATGCAGCCCAGGATACGGTTGGCTTTCTGGGCTGTGAGCGCGCATTGCTGGGTCATGTTGAGCTTTTCATCAACTTCCTCAAGTCCTTCTCCTCAGGGCTGTTCTCAATCCATTCTCTGCCCAGCCCATATTTGTGCTTGGGATTGCCCTGACCCACATGCAGGACCTTGCACTTGGCCTTGTTGAACTTCATGAGGTTTGCACAGGCCCACCTCTCAAGCCTGTCCAGGTCCCTCTGGATGGCATCCTTTCCCTCCAGCATGTCAACTGCACCACACAGCTTGGTGACGTCGGCAAACTTGCTGAGGGTGCACTCATTATTTGTCTCTTATTTAAAAAGATACTTCTAGTTATTCCCTTACTGAAATTATGCCCTTCAGTCTTCAGAGACTTTGCTAGTTGATAAGTATGTAGCTACTGTGCAGATAATGGGCAGCCTAAGGCCTCATCTATGCTGGTACTTGTAAATATGTATGAAACCGTTTTCAGAGAGGAGCATAGCCTCCAGTATTAACACTGTTGTAAAACATGTTGTAACGGAGTTGAGAGCTTCATAGAGAGGTTCTTTTATGACACAGTTTTGGCCAGTCAGTCAGGGGAGGGGGAGAGAAAAAAGAAAAAATCCACACCCAAATTATATAGGAAATCAAGCAGCAACTGTTTTAACTATAGCCATGTTGGCAAATGCAGTGTTGGAATAACCAAGCTTGACAACTGTTTTTGAAGACAGTTATAACTAAAGCAGCTCAAGAAGGTTTGTTTTGTTTGGCAGACTACCGTTTTAAATGTTAATTATGTTCTAACAAGCTGATAGACTCCAGTATTATTAGACACTGAGCTAGTAATGATCCTCATATCTAAACTGCCTAAAACATTCTTTGTGTTGTCACTAATTTTTTTGCAAAAATTCAAAACAATAATGATGATGATGATAGTAAGTCCAGCTCTACGGATGAATCTACATCATTGCTTTAAGAGAAAAGAAGAATATATAAACAATCTGTAGTTCTCTCATGGGTATCAAACAACCTACTCCACCCTGTACCAGTCTAGGATAACAACTGAATGAGCACTCTAGGGGAGATACTGTAGAAAACTAAGCTCCAGATAACCTCACCCTGGACTCAGGTCCTAACCTCCTGTATCTAATGCATGGGATAAAAGACTTTTGTCTGTTATTTAAAGCTGTGCTGACATGTTGGGTTATAACACTTTCATGCAAATTCATCTATTAGAGAAATGTATTTGCCCTTTTCTTTTGAGAAATCAAAATAAAAAGCAATGTTTTATTTTGTAGATCACATAATTAAGGCACTCAAAAGACGTGGGATCCTAAACTTATGATTACCTATGCACTCTCAGTCTGCCTCTTGAACATATGCATTATGATACGGACCTTGATTAGCAGTATTGTTTTTCACAGTATAAATCAACAATCTGAGCAGATGATGTGCATAAAATACTTCAAGGGCTTTAAACTGGGTTGAGATGTTAGTACCGTTCTTGTCTCATTTGCCAAAGCTAGGCCCAAGCTTGACCTCAAAGGTCAGGACTGAAGGATATTAATAGAATAATGCAGATTTCCTATCCCTGCTGTCTTTTTTATGAGTGCCAGAACTTCTCAATAGTGCATTTTAGTATAGGTCTCTTTGAACCTGAAATTAATAGAAAACGCATTATTGTGGTAAATGTGAAGCTGTAGAACTTCAGTTTTGTTAACTATCTATACAGTCATCACTGTGCTCCTTTCATGATCCTTAAAACATCAGAAGGAAAGGATCTGCTAGAAGAGGGACAATACTACATTAAACACTACTTAAATTTACTGCTGGTGAAACCTGTAGGGGAGAGTCTTACAGAGGGGCAAGATAGGAGATTAGGGTGTCCACTGACTTAGTTGCATCTAAATTGTGGGTAAATCAAGTCCTAACAGCCAAATGAAGGCTTTTTGTTCTGAGAGAGAAAACGGATCCAGTACACTATCCTGTCACTGTCCCTGAGTGTGCTTTTGGGCGCATGTCCCTCAGCTAAGAGGGGTGTAGTTGCTTAGCCCCTCTTCGATCTGCTGTTGTAAAGGAGATAAAAGGTTTGCTTGTGTGGGAGCTCATCCCCACCTGTGCAGCTGTAGCTGCTTCACTAAGCAGCAGTGACTTGCCAGATGCAAGCGATGCCAGGAGCCCGCTCTGTGGGCGAGGAGCTCTTGGCTGGCTAGCATGCAGAGCTAGTCTTGGCTTTCACTGCCAGAAGCGAACAAGGCAGTTCTGGCACAGAGGCAGTCAGCGGGACCCACTGAAGGCCTTAGTACCCAGCTGGGACTGTGCACAGTCGTTGAAGCTGGGGAGGTTAAAGCTGGGCTGTAGATGTGAGGTGTTCTGGCAAACCATATCCTATCCACAGGCCATAGATTGGTAGCAGGGGCCAATAATTGTCTGCCTGTTTTTTGTACTCCGGATGCAGTGGAAGCAGAAGTGTTCAGTGCTCGTAATTTCAGTTGTCTCCTCTCCAGATCTCTGACCATATGGCAGCATGTTTTGGAGGTCTTGAGCTCTAATTCTGACTGCACCATTCACCCCACAGTGTGATCCCTGGAAAGTGTGTCTGTTTCTGTTTCTCCATCTGTAAACCAAGGGCAGCAATAATCTCCTTCCATAGCGCAGACAAATTCACTGATATTTATGAGGCATTTGGATGTCACAGTAGTGAACAAAGAAGAAAAGCATGATGAAATGAGCAAGGCTGTGTTATTTTGCCTGCAGTGCAGGAAAGCAAGGCAAGGACCATTAGCTGAATTGGGGGGATAACAATGACAACATTTCCAGAATATCATCAATCCTTAGTACACAGCTTTCATAAGGCAGGGAGAGTGAGCTGAGCATGCATACATCAGAGAGGGCTGGCTGAAGGTTGTATGGACAATGGTGAATGTAGCTTTTCCTAACTAATTGTCTTCCTAGTCGGGGGGTGTGTGTGAGGTACAATAATATTAGTCCTGCATATTGCTGTTTTTAGGGTAAACTAGCTTTGAATGTAATTATGTATCTTCCATTTCTCTTTCTCATCAGCTTGTGACTATTTTTGTGCATACAGAATGCTGTCATAAAACAGTAAATTAGAAGCATAATACAAAGGGAAAATAATTTAAGATAAAGGGGTTTGGGGTTTTTTTGTTTGTCTCCTGGCAGGCTGTGAGGTCACTTAAAGAAACAATTGAAGACTGTTGGGATCAAGATGCTGAAGCTCGACTAACAGCGCAGTGTGCTGAGGAGAGGATGGCAGAACTCATGATGATTTGGGAGAGAAATAAATCAGTTAGTCCAACAGTCAACCCTATGTCAACTGCCATGCAAAATGAGCGGTAAGAAGAGAAAACATTTGGTTTTAGTCAGCAGCAAATGCCCAATGCGATGCTCGGCTCACTCCAGGAAGGAAGCTTGAGCACACTGCTAGCTTTAATGTTTCTGCACCTGTGAAGTGGGTGTGTGTTACGTGAGCTAGTCTGCATACGGGTATTGTATGACGTTATTCCGATTGCTTCTGTTCTTAAGATCTCCTGTGTGTCCCCAGAATTCAGGCACCTTTTATGTAAACAACTCTACTTCTCACAGAGGGGCCTTTTAAACTGACCTTAGGCAAACTGTCCAAACAGCCTTGCAAAAACATGAAGTGACGATGAATTGTTTTTAAGGACTCTTGCTAAATGATGCATGAAACTTCTATTTAAAATGTTCATCTGAAAACTGAATTTGCAGGCAATATGAGTTCAGGAAATCACTGAGTCTCAAACCTGTAGGTTTTCAGTTAAAGAACTGCAGGGCCATCGTTTAAGTCATTGTTATTCTGACCCCAGTGAGAAAGATGCTGCGTGTGTTCTCTGCTAATATATGATCCAGAGGGAGTGAGAATTTGCAGAATTGACACTAGTGCTTAATAGTATACACTAGAGATCTGGATTTGAGAGAAAAGTAATGTTGCTGCATGTGGCAGTGTTTACTGTAATGAAAAAAATTACATTCAAATCGTAGAATACCTAAATGGTTAAAGTAATAGATTTTTCATGGTTTAGGACCTTGTGACTTTTTCCCAGCATCACTTTCTCTCCATCTTGTGTGTTGAGTTCTTGTTGTCCTCCTTCAGCATCACTTCTCTGCAACTAGAGCAATACCTTAGCAGTGAACTGGACAAACAACATATTGGACAAATAGAAGAAAATTACTGTTATCCAACTTGGTTGTATAAATAACTTCCATGACGAAATTGTTGTCCTAGTAAAAGCAATTTTCTGCTACCCAGGATTTTTCAAGGAAGTTACTGAAGGATCTCAGTTTGTACTGTATCTGTCCTTAGTTTATGCATGAAAAGAAACAGAAAGACATTCAGCTCTCTTAAATGAGAGGCTTTATAATATGAGGTGTTTTTTACATATATGATCTTAATATCACTTATTTTTTCTTAAAGGAATCTGTCGCATCATAGACGTGTATCAAAGATAAGGCCATATCCAGATTACTCTTCCTCTTCCTACATTGAAGATTCAATCCACCACAATGACAGCATAGTGAAGAACATTTCTTCTGAACATTCAGTGTCCACTACACCTTTGACTTCAGGGGAAAAGAATAGAAACTCCATTAACTATGAGCGGCAACAAGCACAAGCTCGCATCCCTAGTCCTGAGACAAGTGTCACCAGTTTGTCCACCAATACTACCACCACCAATACAACTGGCCTCACTCCTAGCACTGGCATGACCACCATATCCGAAATGCCTTATTCAGATGAAACAAACTTACACTCTACAAATGTCATGCAGCCAGGTGGGCCCACCCCTGTTTGTCTGCAGCTAACAGAGGAGGACTTAGAGACAAATAAATTGGATCCAAAAGAAGTGGATAAGAACCTGAAAGAAAGCTCTGATGAGAATCTGATGGAACATTCACTTAAGCAGTTTAGCGGGCCAGATCCACTCAGCAGCACTAGTTCCAGCTTGCTTTATCCGCTGATAAAACTTGCAGTAGAGGTGACAGGACAACAGGACTTCACACAAGCTGGCAATGGGCAAGCATGTTTGATTCCGGATGTCCCATCTGCTCAGGTCTATCCTCTACCCAAGCAACAGAACCTTCCAAAGAGGCCTACTAGCCTCCCCCTAAACACCAAAAATTCAGCAAAGGAGCCACGGTTAAAATTTGGTGGCAAGCACAAATCAAACTTGAAGCAAGTGGAAACAGGTGTTGCCAAGATGAACACTATCAATGCTGCAGAACCTCATGTTGTGACAGTTACCATGAATGGAGTGGCTGGGAGAAGCCACAGCATAAACTCTCATGCTAGCGCAACCCAATATGCCAATGGGACAGTGCCATCTGGCCAGACAACCAGTTCGGTAGCACAGAGGGCCCAGGAAATGCTTCAGAACCAGTTCAGTGGAGAGGATAGTCGGCTGAATATTAATTCCAGCCCTGATGAGCATGAACCCTTGTTGAGGCGGGAGCAGCAGGTTGGCCATGATGAAGGTGTTCTGGACCGCCTAGTAGACAGGAGAGAGCGACCACTGGATAATGGCCGAACAAATGCTAATAACAACAACAGTAATCCATGTCCAGTGCAAGACACAGCTACAGTCAGTATCCAGAACATAGCGAGAAATCCTGGGCAGACCCAGACTAGAAGAGCACAGAGGCCTAATTCGCTGGATTTATCAGCCACAAATAGTTTGGATAGCAGTAGTATGCAGTGTAAGTGCCTGCAGGACTTGAACAGTTTCCCTGACACTTTTTTACTTACTAACTACGTATATCTGCTTGAATAGAAAATACCTCTGTCTCCTGTCCCTCCTCAAAGCTTACTTAGTAAATCGCATATAAATTTAATTTCTCTCAGCACAGTTTCAATCTTCTCAATTAAGTCCTGTCTCGATCAACTCCAGCACATGTTAGGTCACTATCTTCCTTCCACATACATGGAATAAATCTGTCCCTTTATGACCTATCTACTCTGACTCTAGGAAGGGAGTAACTTCTAACTTTCATTATTCCTTGCAAGGCACCTACCTTGGCAGCTGCAAAGCATATTGAAAAAGCTTCCTATTTCTTCCTTCAGGGGCACATTATACCTTCTTTTCCTTACTCTTCCTCATTCTCTTAAGCGTAGCTGGCTCTAAGATCCACTGATTAAAATAATTTATTATAATAACTACCTAAACACTTCATTACTTTTAAAGCAACGGATTTTACTGTGTTAGCCCAGCCTAGACGAGTGGTCAGGCATTCTCTACTTTGCTATCTGAGCTCCAAGAATTATAGCAATCCTTCATCAGTTTACGATGTACGTATTAAATATTAATCAAAGTAGCTAGAGAAGGAATCTATTTTAATAGACTCCTTCAGAGTAACTGCCTTAAGAGTTTTACAGCCAAAGATTTAAGAGGTTACAATAGGGCTCTCCTTTTTACAGTAAGAACAGAATCATGTAGTTAAATTAGGTACATCCTCTGAGTTTGTCTTTGGGCCTGTTGGAAAGGCTTCCTGGTGTGCATTTTTAAGAGAATATATTTCCAGAATGCACTGTAGTCTTTGAAAGGTGCTTGCAAACCTCTGACTATGTTTAGACAGATGCTGTGATACTAGTGAAATAATCTGGGGTACCAGGCATGTTTGAAAAGAAAAGGTTTAGGAACAAACCAGAACAGATCTTACAAGAAATGTAGTTGAATATTCAGCAGTGGAATGTTTAAGCCTTCCTTTTAAGTAGGAAACCTTAATTTTTGTCTTAACATGTTGACTTGAAATCTTATTGAGGTAAAGAAAAAAGATTATTGCAGTAACTTTCTTCAATTAAAGGTTAAGTTAAAAGAAAGGGTTTGAAGGTATGTAACATGCAACGTTTTTTTAACAATCAGATTTCTGCTGCTGAAATTTTGTCATGTTTAAAGTTGGTTTTGCCATTTTTGCAACCCAACATCCCAAATCCTGACTTAAGATCTTAACAGAGAATGGACTGTTTTGTCTCCAGGTGAAATCTTTTGCCAGGTGAAGTAAGCTTAGGGGACTTATGATTTAATTATGCTATTAAAAGTTTAGCCTTTGCCATCCTGTAGTAGCGACGTTTTTTTGTACCTCCCATTACAGGTAATATAAGATACTATGATTGCAAAAGCCCCTCAAATGTCAAATGCTGATTCTGCTGTTTGATGCCAATGTGCATTCAAGGTAACACAAATTACTTCACTGAAGTAATTTCTGACAGAGAACAGAATCTGACCCCTTGTTTTAGTGGCAGCTACTGTAGTTGATACACCTGTCATGCCTCTGCCACACAGTTGCTTTTGTGTGATAAGATTTTGTTCTTTTGTTCCGTTTTGCATGAGTAACAACCCTTGACTCTCCAGTCTAATCTTATCTTCCTCGTAATACTGTTTTCTACTCTGTTTTTGTTTTTTGTTTGGTTTTTTTTGTTTGTTTGTTTGTCTTCAGTAGGTGACTCCTCACAGGATGGCAAATCGGGCTCAGGAGAAAAGATCAAGAAACGTGTCAAAACTCCATACTCACTTAAGCGGTGGCGTCCTTCAACGTGGGTCATCTCTACCGAGCCGCTGCACTGCGAGGTCAACAATAATGGCAGTGACCGCGCAGTTCACTCCAAATCCAGCACTGCTGTTTACCTTGCGGAAGGAGGCACTGCCACCACAATGGTATCTAAGGACGCAGGAGTGAACTGCCTGTGAAATACTTTAAAAGCCGACAAATGACCTTTTTTTTGCATTATTTGAAACAAACATGCAGAAGACATTTTTAAAAAAAACTGCTTTTTCCTCCTGTCAGCAACCCCTACCAAGGACTCGCTTTAAATAGATTTCAGCTATGCAGAAAATTTTTAGCTTATGCTTCCATATTTTTTTATTTTGTTTTATTTTTTGAACGTTTTTGCACTTTTATTTAGTATCGCTAAAGTTAAGTCTGTCTGGTTTGACCACGGAATATATATATGTGTATCAAAAATGTGGTCTCAAAATATTTTTTTAAAAAAAGTAACAGAAAAAAGTATTGCTGATAATCAGTTTGGACCAGTTTCTTAAGGTCACTAAGATCATAAGCAGACTATAAGACAGGTTTGACTGCAGTGGTGTCTTGTAATCATGTTTTGATTTCTGTGCACAAGCTAGTCTGTATATTTCTATGTTACAAAGTGTATCCTCTTTTGAACCCCCTATTTTTCTTGTGTCATGTTGAAATGTGCAATAGTCTATAGTTCACAGTATGCTTTATTGAAGAGTGTGTTTCTAAAACTGCCACATGTTCCCCTTTTTGTATTTGTTAATTTTTCCCTAACAGTTGAGCAGTCAGCCAGTCATGACAGTGAACTTTGCACACTGTAGCCAGCTTGAAGCAGCTGCCTATATCACATTGTGCTCTGAGGTGACAATGCATGAATTTTCCCCAACTTGAAAGGGCTTTTAAAAAGAAACAAGGAAAAAAAAAAATATCTAAGCTCAGTACCTTTCCTTTTGATCCTTCCAAATCAAAATGTGTTTCCTTTATAGTAGTCGATGCCAGGCTGTGAAGTTCTGAATAACAGAATGTTGAACAAATGTAAGGAAACAGTCAACCATTTTTTCCATTTTATTTTGTGTGCAGTTTCACCTCCTGTATTTATTTAAAACCTTCTTTAGATCATTAGTGATGTACATTGAAAAATAAATTCTATTCATAATCTTAATAACTGTCATACGTAAAAGCTCTAGTGAAGATAGGTTGGGAACATATTTTGTTTACGCAGAGGAAAAATCATGAATCTTATTTGGCACAAAAAGTTTTGTCATGAGTCACAAATCTCTCCTGATTTACCTCCTTACTGACAGTCTGGGGTGAAATCAGCCTGATAACTTAGGCAGGTAGGTGCATCCTAATTGACTGTTGTTGCTGAGTTGAGTTGAAACTTGTCCTCCCTTCAGAGTTTCTAGAGCCTCTCATTCATCTTGTTAAAATTTATTGCATGCTTTTAAAATTCATGGTTATGAGTGTTTGCGGGAGAGGGTTGGGTTTTTTTCCTTCTGCTTAGACCCGTCTTTCAGTTTGTATGCACATTGATTTTAGGTGTCAGTGAACATGAATGTAATATCTGTTGAGATAAATTGTTTTTTCACCATCTCAAGTAAACCTTACCTTTTTTTAGAATGATTGTTTTTACTGTCTACTGAAAAAAAAATAATTATTGGCCAAGACCTCCTTCTGCCTAAAAAATATCCTTCCACCTGAGACATAGCCTTTCTGATTGAAAACACTTCAGTAAAAACTACTTAGATAAAAAAGGTAAAACACACGTCAGTCTTTGGTAGTGAGTAAAGTTTTATCACTGTATCTGAAAACTGGTGATGTTCAAAGAAAGAAAATATATTCAGTCAGCCTGCCAAACTCCTATGGCAGGATACTGGCAGCAAACAATTGCCTCCCCCAGCCTGTCTCCTTTCAGCTGACTGAAACAGATGCTCTATGCTTTCAAGCTCATTTGTTTCCTTGCTGTTATGTTACTTTTCCCCCAGAGGTGAGCTTTGCCAACCCTGTTCTTCTATATCTGACGGTAAAACTAGCATAATATATGCCTTGCTACATCTGATTCTTGCTGTTTCCCAAACTCCCTTGTTTATAATTTTCTCTTGTAATGCTTCTTAATGTTTCTTAGATTCTCCTAGATATCTCCAAGAGATAACTCTATAAATCCAGACTTTGATTAAGTGTAGTTGTAGAAATACAAGCCATGAGACACATTTTGGGCTTCCTGTGTTCTTTAAACACCAGTTCAAGTAGTACCTTTCGTCTCTGAGGTGTAATTCTGTTATCTGCCGTATAAATACACAGTTACATCTCCCCTCTTCAATTATACAGCCTTTTTCTGGTTTTACTTTTAATTCACTCTCCGGCTTCCCATCTGCTATGATCTCGCATCCCAGATGTTGAAAACCTGCCAGTTGCTCAGCTGGGTTTCAAGACCTGAATCAGAATTTTTGGCATTCTGTTCATAATGCTGGCCATGGTTTTCTCTCTTGGCCTTCTTTGAGTCTCCATTTGAAGTATGGTATATTGTTTTGTGATGATCACTGTATCATGCATATTGAAGATTCTTCGCTCCTTTCCCAATGACTTTTTTGCTTTGCCTTGCATGTGTCATCCATCAGCATTTCAAAATGTGGGCTGAGAAGCATATTTAGGACACTCTTATCTAACTTGAAACACTGTGGGGAGAGAAAAGTTATTTGCTCTGGCTCCTGCTTCTTTCTGCTAAGACAGATTTGTACCAGTCTTCTAGCCTTTCTTTTCAGGCCAATCCTTTCTAAGAAATCCAACTCTCTCATGCTCAATGCAATCAAAATCATTTTAATACCAGATGAAAATGTTCTTCTCTAGTTTTCCTTAAACATTCTTAAAGCAAACATAATACTTTCTTTTCCTTTCTCAATTTTTATCACTTACTGGAAGGCCTTTGGGATTAATTATAATTAGTAGGAAGTATTGGCTTTGTAATTTACCATGGATAAATATAATTTGTAACAAGATAGAAATATGTACTTTATCACAAAATATCCTATAGATTAAATAGAGGAAAACCTATTTATTTTTAAAGGTCAGTCAAAACAAACTCTTAAGTAGGTACCAAAATATTCTGCACAGCTAGATGAGATCAGATAAGCAGTTTCATTTTAAGGCTTAATTTAGTAATGCCCTTTTTTTGCTCACGGCACATAATCCAATCTCCACAGAATACTTTCTCTGTAAATTAAATGATACTGAATTGTATCTCATACCATGGGGAATCATCCTTAACCAAATAAAATATATGTAAGAGAGAGAATTCTACAGATCGGACACATGGATAGTTGATAAATGTACTATAATTGGGGGAGACAAATGTGTTTTATTTCTTTGTGTTTGGTTTTTTTTTTTAAGAAGAATAATGATGAAAATTGATAATTTTCTGTCAATTTCTCATGTATATTGAAGACAAGATAAATATAGCAAAATGAAAATAGAATGATAGTGTAAATACCTATGAATTGTCCCACTGTCAAATAGTAGAATATTTGCTATGGTAATTTATAATGTATAATTCAAGTAAAATGTTAGAGCAAACATTCGTGATGTTTGTATATATGAGCCAAAATCCAAAATCTTACTGATTTTAGAAGATGACGTGCTAGTAGAAGCCAGAAGAGTTGCTTAGGTTAATGCATTGTCTCTCTTTCTGTTTCCTATAGTAGAGATACTTACCAATGTAACATGGTTTTTAGAATGTGAATTCTAACCATTTGAACAGACATGCCTCATAGTCAGATTATTTTCTTGTAAAATCGATATTTACAAGTCAGATTATCTGCAACACTTCCCCTGAATTTGCTTGTAATGCTCTATAGTTTCATGTGGTAAACAATTAGTATTAAAAATGCCTTTCTTGAAACTCCAAGATGCACTTCAATTGCACAGCTAAAGGTAAAGGAATTCCTAATTTAAAAGAAAACCAATTGATATTGTCATCATTAGAATATTCTCAGAAACAAAGAACATTTCTGTTTGTGTTTTGGTTTTTTACTACCGTTCTTTTGTGTCTTGTTTCCACATAGAAAATTACCTAATTTTCAAAGGCAACACAGTTTCACTTTTTTTCCAGTGTACTGGGGACGAAACCCAGTGCAAGATGGATGCTGGCAGGTTTCAGGAAACAAACAAGCAACAAAAAACCACCCACCTTATAAATATGTTTAGAAAGTACATACCTTCCCTCCTGTCAGCTTTCTCTTAAAGGAATCTTTAACCCTACCTGCCTCAGAAGGGAGAATAAAGAAGTTCTGTATTTGTATGGAATAGATTATTGGGCCAAATTTAGTAATAATGAATTGTTACTTTAAAATATATCTATGTATAAATTGTATATGCCATAGTTTCAGTGGTCAGTGCATTTTGCTCTAATGATATTCCTTTTTTAAATGTTAAAAAAAAATAGTCCACTAATACAACGTTACTAAGTCTATGTTCAGGTTATAATTTTCTTTCATGAAAACTATTCAAACGGTCATAGCCATTCTACCATTGAAACGTTATTATGGAAAGTTCCAACCTAATTAGGGAGATTTTTAAAATTCACATATGCAGTCAATGCAAGAGAAATTAATTATGCTGTAATTTTTACTTGTATAAAAATGATGGCAGTTCCCGTTGCTTAAATAGGCTGTTCTGGTTTTGTGTCATAAAAATAATAATTGCTGAACACAGTAGCATATCCATGACCTGATGTCTAATTGGAAAATTTGGATCAGCTTGTCAAAGAAAATTGAAATAGGATTGATTAGTCTATGGAAGTTGGATTATAGACTGGACAACTTAGTATTTTGCATAAATTTGGATAATTGGAATTTTTCTGTCTGGTCTCCCACTATCCATTTTAACAGATAAATATATTAAACTCCTGTTTTTAACGTGCTTATTGTTTTTTCTGTTCAACTTTAAGCCTTTCCTCAGTGAAACAAGCTATACATATTGCAGTGAAGCCAAATACATATTTTTATATGTAAACTCTGTATGTATTTAGATGCATATGTATGTTGTGCATAAATTCCAGGATTAAATTCTGTGAGTTACAACATCAGATGGTAGCACTGATAGCAAATACAATGTTCTTTTTCGTATGCCATTTTTAAGTTGTCTTTAGCGCATCACAGTAGAATTGGGGTCTGACTGTGACATTATAGTCCAGTAGTGCAAGATCTCCCATGACAGACTTGTCACTGATTGTTTAGGTGGAATGGGTTTATGAGAGAGAGAAAGCTGAGAATGCACGTGACAAGCTTTATCTGAAGCTGAGCAATTTAAGATACTTCTCTTAAAGATCAAAAAATAACCCAAAATATTTAATACATGATAATTTTTACAAGGCTTTTTTATGTAGTAGCCATAGTTATGTGTGTGGTTGCCATCTAGACATAGTCTTTCTGTCCATTAAATCAAATTACATTTTAGGCTTTTATATTGTCATAAAACTGTAGCTGTAGAAATACATCCCTTTTTGATCCTACCACCCACCCACCCCCCAGTAGGTTCAGTTTTTATCTGAAATAGTAAAAAATCAGATTTCTCATTTTGAGTTTTTTTCTGTACTGACTAAAATTAGTAGCAAACCTTCCACTTCTGCGGATAACAGATTTGGGCACTCCTTTGAATCAAAATGTGAGTTATATTTGGCAGAAGTCTGTCGGAGGAAATCAACATCTCATCGGCTAGCACCTGAGCCGAATGCCGTTGAAATCAGAGTGGAGTCTGCCATTGATTATGAGCAAAGGAGGGTTGGGTTCTGCCGGCAGTGGCTTTAAAAATTTCTTGGGAGGATTAGCCCTGGGAAAGCGAAGATGGAATGTGGGACCACACGGGTGAACCCTGGCTACTGGGGTGTTGGCTGATGCCTCGGTTCAGGCTGTCGGGCTAGGTCAGGACCAGTGTAGCTGTGGTTATTGTCAAGAAGTGGAACTGCACCGGTGGGAGTGGTAGTGGAAGGTTTCAAGATAAATCCTCATTTACACCAAAGCCCTTTAAAGTTGATCTGGGCTTCACGCAGGTCTGATTTAGTCGCTGCTGTGGTGTGTTACTACTATGAATTACTTTTTATGCCCATTTCTATTTATTTCACTGTGGTTTAATCTACATTTGTGCATAATAACCAGGAACTAGTCAAAGTTACATTAATTTATAATGTTATTGTCAGATATTTTTAAAAGCCTGGCGATCAGCAATTGTGGAGATTTACAAGTCATTCAGTTGGTTAACTTCAGTGCATACATCCTGCTTCAACAGACGCAGTAGCTGTCACAGTAAGGAAAGATTTCTTTAAAGTTCTTGCAGGCTTCTGCAGATATATTACAGGACCATACATCCGTCAGGGGCATAGCATCTTGTCTAGTAACTATTTTAAAGCAGAATTAACTAGCCTTTATAACTTCCTAGTTTCAAGGTCTCCCAAAAGCCAATTTTTGTAGCCCATTCACTTGTTTTTAAGACAGAGCAAAAATGTGTGAGGTTTATTTCTAGAGCACTTGATTCACTTTTTTTGTGCTTCATAACTGTATCATGAAGTATCACACTTCAGTCTTGTTTATTCAAAAGGCAAGAAAATAGTTAGTTTCTGTAGTTTGTAAAAAGTCACAAGAACAAAGAAACAGGCAAGTCCAAGTTATAGCTGACTTTCATTTGTCACTTTTGAATTTCCTGATTTGTGACTCTTCTCTCTCTTTCACACTGTTGAAATGTATTTAAAAAGGTTTGTATGTAATGTTTCCTGTCTGCTTTTTGTCTCCAAAGGAAAGTGTGCTCTATTCACATTTATATAAGCTGGAATCATATTTTGCAATCGCTGTTGATTATTTTCCCCCCAAATGCAGTGTAAGAGGAAAATGCACATGGCAAAGACTGATTTCTAGGGTTTGGTCTTCTGTAGAAGCTGAAATAAGGAGATGTGAAACTGCCATTTTCCTTACGAAAGACTGTAAAGAGCGCATTACTTTCTGAGCGAGCTTTTCTGGGGAAGAGGGGGAGAAACCCTAGAATATGGAGTCTCATCAGAACCCTTTTGTTAACGGGTATTTTTGGTTTTTCTCTCAAATGACTGAGGAAATGTCATGTATGAATTTATAAATAATTGCTTTCAGTTATTTCTTTTGTATAAGCTGCCCAATACCCTTGCTATGCTGTAGAAGTTGTGTTTCATGGAACAGTGTGAGTATGAAATAAAAAGCTAATTTTCGTTTTTTAATCATCTGTGGATGCCACTATGAAAGCTGACATTGTTAAAGCCACTACAGAGTTTTCTATGAATACTTGTAAGAATTGCTTTGTTATATATAAACCTAAATAAAGATATTGTATTGATACAGAGACATTGGATAAGAACATTTAAAAGGCTATTCTTTAGGTCTACAAGAAAAGGCTTGCTGTAAAATGGTGCATTATTCCATTTATTAAAGATCATATTAATGACAAAAAGCGTGGTCTTTTGTGGGTTTTTCATGGTATTATTGGCCATGAGTAATAAGACGTGCTTCCAGGAATGAGAGAAAAACCCCTGTTGCAGCTGCATTTTGTTGGCTGAAGGATAAGGAACGACCTCATAATGGAGGGCGGAATAGGACCTTCAGACACCTTAGGCATGTGACAGATTGCACACTGCACTGTTATCAGATAATAGTTTGAAATAATTAGGGCTTGCTGTTGCTACATTAATGCAGTGCCTCTACTTGCTTTTTTGTCCATTCTCACTGGTCAGCCAGTTAAGATGCTTGTATTGGCAACTAACTACAGTTCTGTAGGCATTTCAAAGCAGTAGGCCTTACATAGCCTCTTGCACACCTTGTCTGTCTGCTAAGTGTTTAAATGCAGAAAAAAAAAAAAGGAAAAAAAAAACAGAAAAAAGAAAACAGTAGAAAGAGGCATTAAACTAAATACTTCTTCACTTTTGCTTGGGCTGCACTTGGGTAGAGCACAGGATTGATGGCAACCAGGCATGTGGGAGGAACACAGCAAGCAAGAACCTTTGCAGGTGGGACAAGAATTAAAATAGCAACCCTGTATCCTTCCCACACAAACTATTGCACTTTCCCCTCCCCATGAGGAGACAATGTCATGGCATTCTTACAAGCAGGAGCTTTCCCAGCCCAGAGCGACTGTCCTGTCCAACAGCACTAGAAGAGATGGATTAAGTCAGTACAAGGACACTGCCAATGTCCCCTGCTGGCTGGCCTGACCAGGAGTTTGCCTGCTGTGCCTCCTTGAAGGTAAGGTGCTGGGAAGAGACGAGTCTTTTCTCCACTGCGGTCTCCTATGTTTTGCTTCCTCGTGTTTTTCAACTCCTGATGCAAGATCTTCATTTTGAAGGAGTTGTCTGGGATTTTTTATTTTGCAATGAAGAGCGCTTCCTGTAGTTTCCTTTCTTCCAGTCATGTTTGTGGGGAGCTTCAACCTGAGCCATTAACTGGAATCGCCACCATACAAATGGTACACTGTACCCATACACAGGTGATGCTGTTCATTTGATCTCATCCTTCTCATCTCCTGTGAGAGCGTTGGTAAGTGTGAGGGGGAGTTAGCGCCCCATGGCCTGATTGCCTCTAAGGCAGGCATCAGGATGCCGAGGCTTTAGGACATGACTGCTTGTCCATGTGGAGAACAGAGGGAAATGAATTAAAAATGGTCCTGAGAACTGAGTATCCCCCCCACTAAGTCACCTTCCCTTCTTGGCCAGAAAGAAAATATTAAATCTTCCCTTTAAACAAGAAACAAGCCCCATCTTTCTGTCCCTTTCTAGCCATCCAAATGCTAGCTGAGCTGTGAGGCAGTCATTCTGCCTGCGTGAGCGGAGGGAACTCCGTTCTCCTCAGTTCTCTTTCTGGAGCACAAACAGCTGTGTCGGCTTGGGTCGTGCTACCACCACACTGCAAGCTCACTCGGGCAGCGGTCACCACAACTTTGAGGCAGTCTTACATAAACTGCAACTAAACTCCATTTAATGCCACATCACTAGAGTGGTGAACTCTTGGGTTCCATTCCTGGTGTTCCTGGGTTTGTCTTGGCCGTGGGAAAGGGTTCCACATTAGCACTAACTCCCTAGCATGCGCATCCCAGACCCTACAGTGCAGCAACATACATCTTGCACCTTAGAGCACCAAGCACTGTACTGTGGGACTGGTTCCAGCATTTTCCAGTATACAGGTTGGTGGGACCCATTCTGCACCTCAGTTGCTTCATTGTTTATATCTCTCCTCCTTACTTAATTCTTGTTAATTTATTTTTCTCTATACACAGTGATGATTTTTGCAAGCAAATAAGAAAGTGGTGCAAGTCTTATACCTCTGTGGCCAAAGAACTACCTCCAAATGCAAAGAAAGAAGGGAGACAGAATGAGGAGCTTCATTTCTTGCTGTCATAAATAAGGAGGAAGCAACAAACAGAGGCAAGTAGTGTATGGGTGGAGCACCTGTCTGCATGGCAAATCTCCTTGGCCCCACAAATGAACCTAGAAACCCCTGGCTACAGGGAGGAACCATGACGAGCCTCACTTCCCCTGCGAGCAGGAGGCAAACTCCATATTCCAGGCTGGTCCTGCAGCTACCATGGGAGCTTCTGCCTCAGAAAGGGATTAGGAGATTAGGACAGTTATTGACAAGGAGAAGGTCCCTCCCTGAAAGAGAGCACTGTGCTTATGTGCAGTGGCCTGTTGTTGGCTCAAGATGGGTGAGCAACACCAGCTCACAGGAAAGAGAGGCTGGCTATCCAGGTCTTAGTACCTACATGTGGGGCTTTAAGGACAGGCCACAAAGCTCTTTGTATCCAGAGATCTCAACGACATTGGTGGGAGCCTGCGACCTCTGAAGTCCTCCCAGGAACAGCTCCAAGAAAGTCAGATTTCCCATGAGGTTGTAGCCAGGGAGAGTCAGTGGGGGCCAGGGACACCAGGAGTGCTGGGAACCCTGTGAAGTTCTCGTTTCCCTGGGACACAACAGGCCCCTGCCCTGCCCTGCGTGGCAGCTCTGCCTTGGGAGTAGGAGAGAGAAGCTGGTGGCAGCGCTGCAGCAAGTCGGGGAGGGATGCGGACCTCATCAACAGAGGAATAACAAGAGTTCCTGCGTGCCTGTTCGCCAGTGCCCTGGACGGAGGGGCTGCTGGTACCAAGGATGGCTGGGAGCGCTGGGGGTGCAGCTGTGACAAAAGAAGCAGACATTCCCACCACCACCACCCCCAGCAATTAATATCACTCCTTGCCGACAGCAAGAGCAGCCAAGTCCTGCCCCATCCCGGGAGGTGTGGCTGAGCCTCAGGGTACCTGAGGAGCCTTGACTCAGCTCTGCGATAACAAAGTGTTACTGGTGAATTTTACTGATACGTTTTTTACTGGGTGTGTGAGCTACTCAGGCTTAAGAAATAGTGTCCTCGTATGTTTTCCTGCGTGACCTCATATACTCACCTCAGCCAGCTCTCTCCTGCAAAAATAACAACTACTTTTATTCGGCTTTTGCTTTGCTAATGGGAAATGAAAGTAAAACAGCAATAATTATATTCCCCTTTGTTCCAGAGCAGTGATGCAGCTGCAGAACGTACTTTGTGGAACGCAGCCACGTTAGTCTTCCATTTGTTTCCATTCAGGGTTTTTTTTTCCCCGTTTACATCTTGCTAATTCTGATGTTATGGAAATTCTCCACGTGCAGGAGATTATAGACATCTGCTTGCTGCCATGACCCAAAGCATGTTCTATTGGCTAAGAAGGTTAATTTTCCACAGGCAGGAAAACTCAACCCTACCAAAATGTTTGTATCTGTGTAAATTCAGCTTTTCATGTTAGCCTGAAAGGTTGTCATTCTCCATCCAACGAGGAGTTGAAATGGTTTGATTCCTAGAACATAAATGGCACACTCGGGTCTTCTGCTTTTATGTTGGGGAACTTCCTCTCTTCAGCTCTCAGTACCACAGGGAAATTCTGTGAGAAATCCACATTCAGTGATCTGAGCTGAAGTCATGCTTTGGGGATCGCTCATGCCTCTTTTACAAAGACAACAGATAACGCTGCCCGAGGACAGCTGGTAGGCTCTGGGGCAGGCCCTGCCTGTTGGGAGCGGTGTGTGGAAGATGATTAAGGAAAGCAAGTATTTACTACGCAGTGTCTGAGCAAGCAGCATTTCTAGATAGGGCTCGCATGGGCACTGGAAAAACATTAAGGATGCAAATATTGAGAAAGGTTGGAAACGCCTGATCCAGGTACATTTAAATTCCTGATAGGAAGGACAGGAGCTTCCCAAGACCCTCTATCATGGTCCAAGCACCTTTGGAGAATGAAGACATACACCCAGTACAGAGCAGGCACGGGTTTGGGCACGTGATGGGCAAAAGCCAGTGGGCAGCGTCTCAAGTGCCTGAGAGGGACTTGCGGAAGGGGAAGGAGCATGGGGGGAGGGTAGAGAGATTTGTTACAGGCATCAGCAACACGGTAGGACTTGGCATTTGTCTTTGGCCCAATTTCTTTGGTGTCCCTGCCAAGTGCTAATAGTAAAGGATAGTGTAGGGCATTGTGCTAAAGAGGCTACAGAGGTTGTATAGCTCATTTTACCAGTGTCACTGCTGGCAACAGGCCTGCACGCAGCTCGTAGGAATGGTACAGGCTTTTTTGCTTTCCCCTGTCACTTAGCACAGCCTTTGTTTGTGAGAAGTTCATGCCACAGACTATCAGATTTCCTAATTGGAATGACCAGAAATATGTTTTTCATAAGGTACTTTTACACGCATGGAACTGCGTGCATAAGAAGTGAGGATAGTTTGCGCTTTGTTCCTGGTTTTGTTACTGACCGTCAGTCTGTATTTTTTGCAAAGACTGGTATTTTACCAGTCTGCCATAATATTGAAATGATACCTGTTTTCTCAATTTCTTTCTCCCTTCTCTGTCTTTCTCCCTCTCCCCCTTTCCTCTTCTTGGAAAGGCAGTAACTGAGCCCTGCAGATGTGTTGTAAAGAGTAACTTCTAGCACCTCCAGGTCTCTGGATTAGTTAAAAAACCAGACCTGACACAAACCATTGTAGCAAGTTGTAGATCTGACTCCAGTCAATGAGGTAGGTGGTGTTGCTGCACACATTGGTTTTACTGGTGCAGCCAAGGCACCTATGGGTGGCCAGAGAATCTCCTGCAGGCGGGAGGCCTTCCTGGATCTCTGCTGAGGTGGAAGGTATTTATTGGGAACTTGCATTTCTGTTGCCATGCCAAGAATTTTCTTGCAGGACAATTAAAAATTCTGAATCGGGCCTCAGAAACAGCTGGCCTAAAATCACTATTAAGCAGGCTAATTTTATTTATTGTCTGCTTCTGGAAAACCAGAATGCAAGTAAATCATGTGTTTGAGCTTTACCCTGTGATCATGAGGGATAGAAATGTGCTTTTAAGGCACAGGCAGGCAGAAGTTCCCATCTGCTTACATAAGCCATAAACTGAGACTGTAAGTGAAACGTGAGGTATTTGCAGCCAAACAGAAGCAAGCAGCAGCATCGAAAAGGCTTGATTTGGGCACTGTGTTAACCCTCGCATAGCAGCCAGCCACAGGAGGTACTCACAGGTTCTCCTGTTGCAAACCAGCAGCGGCCAACAAGCTGCAGACTTGGGAAGCCTTCCCCTATCCCAGGTTGGGGTGCAAGAGACAGGCAGAGGAACTGAACTCTGCTTAGGGGAGGGAGGGAAGGAAGCAGGAGGACGGGCAGTTTGGTTCATGATCTGCCCCTGGTGGGATGCCAGCTGGGAGACCTCTGGCTCCTTGCAGGTGTATGGCAGAGCTGAGCTCTTGCACATTGAGTTTTCCCTCAGCGTGCCGCCATGAGGCAAGTGTGCTTAGGCAGTTGCCCGCCTCCTTGGAGGAGACGGGCATAGCCCAGCATGCTGATCAGGGTGGCTGTCGTGTTGTGGTTTCTCCTGCAGAAAAAGGTTTTCTGTAAGCTGACAGGCAGGTTGCATGTGTGTTCAGGGAAGCCAAGGCAACACGTGAGGGTCAGGTGTCTGCATCACCATCCTTTCACCACCACTGCACAAACCTGCTGCTTTGGGCGGGCTGTTGAGTCTTATTTGGAAAGACCCCAAGTAGACTTAGTCGAAGGATTTACGGGTCTCTGCTCCAAGGATAAGAGACAACCTGCAAGCTCGCCACTACAAAGCATCAGCCTAGCCATGCCGACCACGACTGCTGGAGATATCCGCGTGCTCCTGCTGAGCAGCGTGAGCCTGGCACCCTGGCTGAGCATTGGATGAGGCCTTGGCTGCTAACAGCAGTGGGGCTCGGGGCTTTGCCCAGCTTTCCTTTTCTCGTCTTCTCAAACATCACATCCTCTCTCTCAGTGATGGCTCTCTGGCTCTCCTGCAGGCAAAGTCAGGCTGAATGTGAGGCGCAAGGCATGAGGACAGGATGGCACAGCTGAGACAAACTGATGTCTGGTTGAGATGTAACCAAACCCGTTAAAAGCTCCCCTGCCCCCCATAGGGGGAGGATTCAGAACACTGCTTGATTCATACTTTCGAAGTAGATGTTTTCCCAAATCAGATAATCCCATGCTCCCACTTCATCACATGCTCTGCTAAAGTTAATTAGTTTAACTACAGGGCTAGTATATGTATGTGGAAAGAGAATCAAAATCATTTTGTCACTGCCTCTCAGTTCATGAATAAGCCATGCCAACATGCTTTTCACAATCTCTTTAGCTTTTCTAAATGTTGTAAAAACAAACAGAAGCAAAACAAGATTGAAGGCCTGACTCAGAAGGAGCAAACTTTCTTCTCTGCTCTCTTAATAGTGTCTATAGTTATATATGCCTACTCATCACATAAACAGGATGTTTATCATCCTACCATACGGCCACAAAATCTACATTATTGAAAAACTGTCATTTATCAAATTAATTTATAATGTCAACAATCGAAATAAATATTTTACAGTATATAGTTCCACTATACTCAGAGTACAGAAATTGTGCCAGTGGCTTGTAGGAGCTTTCGGTGTTTAATGGTTGTAAATCAAGATTTTCCTTCTATAGTTCATACACATTCTTCTGCCCTGAGACTAGAAATACAGAAACACGTTACATACACAGCACAAATACAAACAAATCTGTATTACATTTGCAAGCTCTGTAAATATGTGCTAAAAATATTGTTTTTTGAAGATAATTTTAAAGAAAAATTACTTGCTTCCTAAAAGGAAGGAAAGTTTTATTGTTGGAGGGTGCAAATTATCATTCAGCATCTTTCTTGCAGCATACCTGGGGGAGATTAAACTGCCTTGTTTAGATGAACTAGGCCACTTCTCTCAATGTTACTGAAACCAAAGATTCAGAAATGTGGTGGATAACATGCCTTTTCTGCTACTCCTTGTCTTCGCTCAACAGAACCCAAGAACAGTTGCAGTCACTCTCAGCTGGCAAGAGCTCACGTTGGTGAAGCAAGCTTGACTCTGGTTGCGCCTCTCCTTCAGCAGCTGGACAATCCCAACGAGGTCGTTGCGTAGTGTTGCTGCTGTCATGTAACATGTATTCAGAAAATTGATCTGTATGCATGGAAAAACATGTCGCATATAGGTGAACTTAGCACTGGCTTCTAAAGAAATTAACCTCCCAGGTAATTACATGTGCCATGAACATGCAGTGGAAACATCTCTCAAGCCTGCAGTTAAGTGTTGCACTGAGGAACAGGGTTTGTTTGTCAAAAATGTGTGATCTTAATGCCAGTGAGACACTGAAGGCTCAGGATGTTATTTATAAGACAACTTTTCTTAAAGACTGTACTTCATAAAATGTGGCAAGAGCACATGTTGCTTAAAGTTGTCTTTTGCTTATTGCATGTAGTTTGATTTATGTCCAAGGTCCCATCTGTTGTTTTTTATTGTTTTAATCTTAATACCTTATTTCAATCTGCTTTCCTCCTCAAATCCCCCCCAGATATTCTGGAATATTAACTAGGATCTTACAGGTTTTGTGTGAAGCAAATTCCATTATATTTGTCCTATTTTTTTAAATGTCTTTTTCTCCTGTTGATGTTGAACACCCACATAAACAAGCAAAACAAACTCACTCTGCAGGGGAGAGATGAGAAATGCAGTGAAATATCCTGGAGCATAATCTAATGTTTAGACTCCCAGAATCTTTAATCTTTCAACCTTCAATATCACTTGCAACAACTATAGGTAAAACAATTTCAGGCAGTATATTGCTCCTTTACGTGTGCTGCTTTGCATTCATTTAATTTTGGAATAAGACAAGAACATATTTGAAGCTACTTGGAGCACAGTCATTTTCCATAATATTTGCTATTATTACTGTTATTTTTAACAGTACATTTTTCATATATGTTACTATGAGCAGTGAGCAGTTCTACTCATAATCTTAGTACAACAAAGCTCCCTAAGTATTAGTTGTTTTGATAGCTGTACAGTGGGATTTGGGCCTATGAACTTAGTTAAACCTCTTTGACCCTCGTTTCTCTGCTTTTCATTCAGGGTTACTATTTTGACCACTTCCCTGACTTGTTTACATCCCTATTTTCAGCAGGTTGCAGATTTTTTCATGCAGCTCTGTGTGCTTTATCAGTCTGCCTTTGAGGGCACCCTTGATATGCTTCCAACGTTTGGATTGATTTGTTTGTATCTGCAGCTTTTACTACACACCATATGTTAAGAAAGAACCAACACCTTGCATGTAAGGGGATGCCTGCAATACCTAGATCTAATCTCCCAGCAATGACTACAAAGCCGAACATTTCGGAAGGCCTCCGGTTAGGTGCTGAGTGCCTCCAAGTCGGTGGGAGGTGGGAGTGCTCATCACCCGCTGGGGGTGGCACTTCAGCGTGGTATGTGAGCGTACCTGCATCTGCTCAGCTCACGCAGGCCAATGGGTTTAAATATGAGGTAGAGAGGAGCTGAAGACGCAGGGATGGATCCTGCGTATGTGGGATCACACGTGACTCCAGTGAATTTGGAGTCACTAAAGTGACTGAGGTCACTAAAAGGCTGGTTCAAGTGATACCAATAGAAGGCCCCCAGCCTCTGTGCTGACAGTGATTTTCATTCCTATTTTTTGGATCACTGCTGCCACCATTACATTAGGTGTTACGGCCAGAGTAAGAGCATCATGGATGTGAAGAAACCACAGCCTAAATGTTCCACGTGAAACCGTATGAAATGTATTGTTCAAAGTTGCCTGGACAGTGTTTGGCAAGTCCGAAGGCAGTAAGGAGTGTGACAGCTGAAACAAAACCCAGATCTTGGGAGGTGTGAATTACAAGGAGAGTCTGGGGGATCTGGATCCAAGTTATCCGAGGCTGGGGTTTTGTTTTGGGGTCTTTTGTGTAATTAAAAAAAAGTTTCAAAACTATTTTCAAGTAATTCACAATCCTGCTTTAGTTGTTTCCATTATTTCCATAAGGTGTAGGAGTAAGATCCTGTTGTAACACATTTGTTACAGTTTAAACAAATTAATGTATGAAGTACACACTGTTTGATTAGGTCTGAGTACATGACTTTACATGTTGAACTTTCACATCTTATGCATGTAAAGCAATACGACTGCTGATGAGCAGGATACATAAATGCTTTGCTTTATATTCTCATCACAACTGTGTTGAGCAGTGCCATTTTTGCAGTGTGACAATAATGTGGGAAGTACTATAATTGTCACAGATATCTTCTGCATTCAAAGTCGTGACTTGGCTCCATAACACGCATCATGCAAATAAATATGAATCAATACCTTTCATTTTTGGCCCCTTCAAAACAGTAACAGGAATTAGAATGTGTTCAGAATATTTTATGCCTTAAAGTTATCTTTATAGCACACTGCTTCCAAACAACCCCAGTATTTCTGGGGAGGATAAACTGTCCGAGGGATGAAAGCCTGCTGAGCAACTGTACTGGCGCTGGCAGTGCATGCTGTCACAGCAGGAAGAATTGCAAAGATGATTGCATCTTCTGCTCTTGACTGAAAATTGCAGCAAAGAAGTGAAATAAATGCTGTATAGGTTAACCTGCTTTAGGATAACCATGTGCTGTCCTGGGCTGCCAACAAAGCAGCAGACGTGTTCCATTTATTTCTCCAGATGTGCCAGGGTGATGGTTTTCTACCTCCTGGGCATTTACCTGTGGAGCACTGTGAAGCTCAGGTTCTCTTTTTCAATATATACACAAAGTCACCAAGGGAATGACGAGATCTCTTCATCTCCAATGCCAATGGTACGCACCCCATACTGTTCTCTGCCTCTCAGCCATTCCTGGCGAGGAGAGCACCGTCTCCTGGATATTTCACTAATTAAGTGGGCTATCTGGGATTTTGATGCTTTGCCACATTGTACCAGCAGTGGTTGTGATGGCTACAAGAAAAGGACTGGGAAGTGGCCCTGTGTGTGTAATTTATACAGTGACTTAAGTAAATTGCACACTTTAAGAAAGGGATACAATAGGACCGATGGTGATCTGCCAGGCTTCTGGTGCCTTCCCTTGACACAGACACTTCCAGGGGTAGCCCAGGATAATTCTCAAGACCGGGCACAGCCTCTTGCAGCCAGTTTTGGTTGACCCATCCAGGTATCCTGCAGGCCATATTACTAGTATTTACAGTGCCTGTGAGCAAGCGTAATGTCCTTCAAAATAAATTTAATTAATCCAGAATGCAAGAGCTAACTTCATAACAACCTCATCACCAGAAATGCATCTGTCCTGTTCTCTTTCGCCAGTCTGATTTCTCATAAAAAGCTCTTGACTCTGACAAGAGCTTTAACATTCAAGGCTTTAGGTAGACCAGCGTCCAAGCATCCTTAGGAAGGGCCTGTGCACATAGTCTTGCTTTTCAGGTTTGTTAAGCTTGTCAGCCACAATGGAGCTCTTCAAAGGGGAAGTTGGGGCTTTTTAAGTGAAGTAGGCTTCAACCAGAAAGGAGGAGAGAAAAAAACAAATACAAGCACAACCCAGCTGAAGAAAAGAGAGAACGGTACGTAATTTATTGTCACGCCATTTGTATCATAGCAATGGTATTCAATTGCAACACGCAACTGGCAGAGCAATATTGAAAAGAATTCGGGTAAATTCTGGTAGCCCAGAACAGGCATTTGCAATAAAGACAGAGGATTTACTGATTCCTTCGTGTCTTCAAAGTGCTAAAGCATGTTTACCTTGCATCTAAATAATCCAAATGCGTGAACTAAGGCCTATTTCATGCACGTTCACTTCTCTAATATATAAATCAGGTTAAGAGGATGCCAGCAGTTAACAAGCATTTTTAGAAGACTGCCGTGAAGATGCAACTAATCTAATGGAGAAGAGTAAACACTGCAATTAAGGGAAAAGGGGGTCAAGTCTGCCTGGATATTACCCGCGTATCCGGTGCCACCACCGGTAACGCCAGGCTGGTGGCGGAGCGATTGGATAAACGGCTGCCGAGCCCTCGTCCTCTCGCACAGCGACTGCACTTACAGCGAAACGTAACCCAGCAGCCCTGCTTCCAACGTACACCCGCTTCCTTGGGACAGGCTCCCAGGCGAGGCTGAGCCGCAGCCGCCGTCCCTACCGGGTTCCAGGCTTCCCACCTCACCACGGACACCTCCCCCAGGCCCGGTGCTGCTGCGGCGGCAGGCGGAGAAGCGCGGAGCCGCCTGACGGACCCCCCTAGCGCCTCCCGCGCCCGCCTCGCCGCTCGGCGGCAGGATCTCGGCCCCGCGGAGACCTGGGGTCGCCCTCGGGCCAGGGGCTCCCGGGGCCGGGGGGGGCTGCAGCCCAGGACCCGCCAGCCCCCTCACCAACGCGGCGCCGCCGCCGGCCGCGTGTTGCTTTAAGGGCTGCCCCCTCCGCCTCCCTCCCCGCGCAGGCTCGGCCACTCAGGAGCGCGCTCCGCAGCCAATGGGCGCGCCGTAGCTGCGCGAGCCGAGCGGCGGCGCGCCCAATGGGAGGGCGCAGGGGGCGGGGTCGGGCGGCCGGGGCACTATTGTTGATGAGGCGGACGGAGGCTGCGGAGGCAGCGCGGGTTGCCCCGGGTTGGGGACGGCGGCGAGGAAGGCACCGGGCCACCGCTGCCACCTGAGGCGTCGGGCCTCCGCCAGGATCTCCCCGCGCTTCCCGCCTTTCCCTTCCTTCCCCGCTACAGACGGTCTTCTGCGAGCCCCGGCTCCCCACGGACAATGTCTCACCAGCGCGTGAGGCGCAACGGCTCCCCGACCCCGGCCACCTCCCTGGGGGGAGGAGGCGCGGCGGCGGCGGGCGGCGGAGCGGGAGCCAGCAGCCGCCTCCAGCCCATGCGGGCCACGGTGCCCTTCCAGCTCAAGCAACAGCAGCAGCAGCAGCAACATGGCAGCCCCACGAGGAGCGGCGGCGGCGGCGCCAGCGCCCCGGGCGGGGGTCTCCCACGCGCGGCGCCCGCCTCGCGCAGCATCAGCCCCACGCGCGCGGCGCCCACCGGCAGCGGCGGGCGCGGCGGCCCCGCCATGGCCACGCAGACGCCGGGGGGAGGGGGAAGCAGCAGCGTCGCCGCCTCAGGGGCCGCCGCGTCCTCGCGGGGCAGCCCCACGCGTGCCGGCGGGGCGCGGGGGAGCCCCCCTCGGCCCCACCACCTAACGCCGTCTCCCCCGCCGCCGGGCTGCGGGCCCTCACCTTGCTCTTCTCCGCTGCCTCCCTTGCCGGAGGGCAGCGCTACGGCGGCGGGCAGGGTCCGGCACCGGCGGCACTCGCCGGAGCAAGGCAGGAGCTCCCCGGAGAGGAAGAGCCCCAGCTCCCCCGTCTGCAAAGGTGAGCGCTCCTGTCAGCCTGCCCCGCGCCGCGCACCCGCTGCCCGCCCGGCCGTTACTGATGGGGGGGGCGGGGGGGGTTGTGGCCGCACGGCCGTTACCTGAGGGGAACGGGAAGGTGCGCGGCCAGACCGTTACTGAAGGGGGGTGGGGGGCGGCTGGGCTCGGCGCGGCCGAGTTTCAGCCCGCGTTTAACGGGACGGGAGGGCTGGGACCGGCGGTGCCCCCCGCCCGGTGGTGTGCCTCCGAGCGCGGCGTGCTCCCGGGGGGAGAGCTAGGGACCGGAGCTGTGCCCAGGCTTGCACCCGTTGCGAGCCGCCTTTGGCTGGCCGCAGCACTTGGCGGAGCGTCTCTGTGTTGAAGGGCTTGTTGCTTTTGTTGCTGCTCTGTTGCTTCCTGGCTTTCAGAAGAGGAAGAGAGAAAGCCAAGCATGCCATGTGGGGAACTGTAGCCACTCCTGTAGCACTTCTGCAAGTACTGCCCAAGGTTTCCAGATGAGAGAGAGTCAATGGTGTAAGAGACGTACTTAAGAGACTGCGGTACAAGCTTGAGGTGAATTGGGTGTTTGGGGGCGGTTGTGATCTTCTTCCCTTCCTGTGTGTCTCGTGCCGGATGGTATGTGTTTCTGATCCAAGCAGTGTCCGCAAGCTTGTGATTAGAAAGCTAGCGAGCACTGTAGGCATTGCACATAGATGTAGGAAAAAAGTATTCAGTATCTCTCTCAGTAGTTACTTCTGACGTGAACCCTGCAGACGGTTGTGTGAGCTGGAGAGTGAGGACAGGCTTGCACTACAACAAAGGTAGAAAATAGTGTGGCAATGGCATACATTTTGTAGCAAACTGCTTTTTAATGTTTTTGTATAATTAAAATATACTTACTGGGAATGCTGAAATTTAAGCAATATGTGGCATCTGGTTGAGGATAATAGAGGCTTACATATGTAAGTCCTTCTTCTAGGGATAAAAGTTTGCTCAAAAATGCATGACTGAGGCTTTGTGTTAATGTTCTCAAATCTGGAATAATCTAACTTTTGAGATAACAAAGCTTACAGCTACTCTTTTTCACGAAATTGTATCTGGAAATCTACACAGTAAAGTTGACTAATATGTAGAAGTGGGTATGCAGAAATCTAGGACCAACACGATTCCCTTTAACGCTTCTACTTCTCCTAATGTTGTTCCTTCTTTCTAAAATAATGACTGTAACCAGACTACCGTGTTGGATTTTTTTCTTTTTTTCTATTCTGGCTCTTGAAGAATGATGCTGCCGAATTAGAGAGTCATAACCGATTGTTGCAGTAATTAAACTAATGTCTGTGTGACTTAAATTTTTCTTAATTAAGGCATACCCCTTCAAGATTACCATATGCCTGCTTGTCTGCAACACGAGAGCAGTGCTACAGAGGGCTTTAGGTTCTGAATTAGATTTTCCGCTTTGCAGATAAGAGTATTGTGGGTTTTTTTAAGGTTATATTCTGAGGCTTTGGATTGAGGAATGTATGTGTTCTTTCATTTGAGATTCTTGTTAATCAGTAATCTGAAAGACTTCATACACATCGCAAAATCCTATCTTCTTCCTGTGAACTTCATAGAAACTCTTGCCCAAGATGCAATCTCCTGGCCTGGAGAATAAGGAACAGGATGGCTAGCCTTGAGATCCAGGTTCAAAACCTGTTTGTAAAGGCATGCGTCAGACCACTTAAGGTGGAAAAATTGCATCCTCAGATGGTTGTGTAGAAGCCTGTTGAAACCATTCTACCTTCTTTACTGGATCTAAGAATTGGCATATAGAAAGAAACAAATCATTTGATCACTCTACTGTGTTAAGATAACTCCAGCAGCTTTTTACAAGATGTGTGAAAACAGAAGAGTAGCGTCCATTTAATTGCTTCCATGTGTTTACATTTCTGAACAGTACTCGTACTGGCCCAAAATGCAAATTAAACCTGTTTAATATTGCTTAACCTTTGTATTGTGTAGTCTAGTGCTTGATAGAGACTGAGTTAAGTTCAGTTTTTTTCTTTATTTAGATGAGAAAACTTAGTGCTAACTGAGAACATGGAAGTGGAACTTTATTTTTGCTAATGAGGCTACTGTTTTGAAGCCTTGCAGGCCACCTCAGGGTATCAGTCAGAATCTACTGCAGAATAACTTGGGTTTTCCTGTTTCTTCTTTTCAGTTGATGATGGCTTTTGTTCATTCCTACAGCTGCAGCTGTGTTTTTTTAGATTAAAATGAACCTTGAGGTTAGACAAATGATAGCTTCTTCTGAACTTAGATATGGGTTCTGTAAGTTGTATACTTCAGACTCAGCTTCGTGTTTTTCAGATTTTTCTTTCTGGGAAGCAGTTGAATGGTTTTGAACATAGTTTTCATCAACCTGCTTAACACTTGAGAACTCAAACTTCTGATTTTACAAGTGTGACTTAATAGCTTCTTTTGGGTTTTTTGGTGGTGAGTTTTTTGGGTGTGTTTTTGTTGTTGTGTTTGGGTTTTTTCTTGTTTTCTGAACTGAATTGCAACTAAATGTTGGAAATACTTAACTGAATTTTCTGTTGATGATGAGATAATTACAAACTGAAGATTCCATGGCACAATTCCTAAATTTCTGTGCTTTTCTTGCTGCTTCTCTCCTAAATATGACCAAGAGCCTAGATCTTCCTGCTACCCAGTTTTCATCTTTTACTTTCCCTCCCTGCAGTCTCTAGCACTTATTTCACAGCCTTCAGCTTCTACTTGCATGTTAATGTGCTCTGTCCTTCCGGTCACTGGTGTGGCTTCCTTTCTACGCTGTGAGGTCTGTCCTGCAGTCTTCAGTTTTGGTTCAGTTTTCACATATGCCTCTTTACCTGTCTGCACGCCATGCCTGTTAGAAGAAGTTGTTTTGACTTATTAGTAAACTGTTGCAAAATGAGATAGAGAAATGTGTATGCTGTACCTCTATTTTTATTTTTATCTTGGTTTATCTACTGAGTAAAGATCAAATATGATCTTGTTATTTGTGTTCTTATGTAAAACACATCTTCTCAGAAGAGTTCAACTGTTCAACTCCAAAAATGTTATAATGTACCAGGTTGTCGTAAACAAGAAGGTCAAGACCAGAGACATAGCAGTTGTTTACTGACCCTTTCAGTGGTTGTGGTTGTGAGAGATTTCTCTACTGGATGCTGAACTTTCTGGTATTTTCCAGTTGACTGTATTGGACATTTAAACTCTGAAAATTCAGGAGAAAAATTGGTTAGTTTTATCTGGAACTACGTTGGCCTTTAATTGTTTAGTGTAGTATATTGAAGAGTAAAATTAAACCCTACTTGTGTGAAAGGAAATTATGAAAATTGTTATGACAGTATATTGGAAAGTCTTAAAGACTTCAGATGTGAGCCCCTCCTTGGGGTAGGGAGAAGGAATGGAACTCCATTACGCTCTTGAATTTCACTGTAGAATTTCTTTAAGAATTTGGTGAGTGACACAATAATAGCTGCAGCCTTGTCAACATTAATTACCAAGCTTTTGCAGTAGTTATAAAAGATACTACTGTAGGATAAGAGAGTACAGAAGGCTTTGTGTAGCATTACATGCCTGCTTTGCTTACCTAAGCTGTTTAACAAATGGTAGGTGTAAAGAAAGTGAATTCATTTTTGCAGCTTTAGGTTTCTTGTGGCCAACACTTCAGGGGAGTTTATTTGGATTAAAAATGTTTTCATTCACTAGAATTAAGTAGCTTGAACATCTTGGGCTTTCTGAGGTTTGGTTTTATAAAGCAACATTAATTCAGTCATTCTCCTACCAAGAGATCATTTTTAATTACTAGAAGCAAAAGGGTGAGTAGTTCTTTTACATTTATGTGAAGCGAATAGCCAAGATTGTCTTCCAAAGGGAATATACACAGTTGTGCTGTATATCAGTTCTTAATACTGTCTGAATCTGTTGAATACTTCCAGTGAAACATAAAAAGTAGGTTCAGCCCCAGAGATCAGTTGTGGTTTGTATGGGTTTTTGGGAAAAGATAGCTGTACATGGAGGAGATCCTATGAATGTCCTTTCTGAGGAAAAGGCTGGCCAAAACAGAACAAAAAGCTCAGCTGTATTGCCTAGATGCCAGAGAAGCTAGTTGGGTCTCGCTGTTTCTCACTCTTTTTGGATATCCTTCCTGTATAAAAAGCTTCAATTAGAACTCTGTCAGGGAATTTTGTGAGGTTAATGGTGTCCTGTGCTTTTGCAGTGGCTCTTTCTGCTGCTTGCTAGTTTTGTTTTGTTTTCTCATGGTGTCTGTTAGAAGATGTTTCTTTGGAGTTTTTATTTTCCTTTCTTAAAATTTTAATGTCAAATATGTAGAAAGATAACAACAGGACTGTAAGATCAATCTTCAAGTTACACTTCAGCAGTAATCCTTATTTTGCACACCTAACAACAGTTCTGAACTTTTCCTGAAAAATTGAAAGATGAATTTTCGAAGTGTTTTGTCTGTTAGGTCTTTCTTATGTGTAAGACCTTTCCTCTTTTTTTCTTTTTTTTTCTTTTTTCTTTTTTTTT
>VFFE01007064.1:796946-854177 GCA_008921705.1 Burhinus oedicnemus | reverse complement strand
CCACCTGCGCCCCCCCCGCCCCCCCCCCCGCCCCAAGTCAGTGCTGTCTTTCCTACCTTTCATTTAGTTATTGGTAAGCATCTATATTTGTTCAGTTTTGCTCTTCAGTGACATTGTTAGACTGCCTTAGCTTAAATTACCTTTGGAGGTGCCTGACTTCACAGTTGCAATAGATGTGTGTAATGCCAGTTTACCTGTAGCAACTTCACTTGGTCAGTTGTACTGCAGTGACTTGTGAAGACATGGTGACTTGCTTGTTATTTGCCCATGTTATGGAATTTGTTGATTTGTCTTGTGTATGATCTGTTTATGTTTTGTTCTATTATTTTGCTTTGCTGGAAGCCAGATTACAGACAGACTTTGTTTCTAAATAGATGTAGAGTAGTGGTGGATGGATAGGAGGGTTGATATTTATCACAAATATTGGTTTAAAGAGATAATCAGGCCAATTAAAACAGATCTAATATTTAAGAAGCGTCTATTTGATGAAACAGCTCCATTGTTTTTCATCAGCCACAGCTGTTGTAACTGTTATCTCTATGGAGGCAGATCTCTTGTTATGTAGGTCACATCAAGGAAAAATAGCAGCTGAACGCTTGCTTCAAGTATTGTAGAGGGAAATGCAATGAAAACACTGTATGTGTTCCCATTGAAATATTTTGAAACAGCAAGAGGAGTTGTGTAGTAGACTTCGGCAATTTGTATTAAAACATGTTGTGAAGGTGGAAAAGTAAGTAAAATGGTATCCAAACATCCCTGCCTCATCTAAATAAAAGTAATTTGAAAACAGAATTCCTTGAAGGAATTTTTAAATCGGAGAAAAAGAGACTACTTACAGGCTTTGTGCTTTGAGATGAGCAGCTTCCCTTGAACTTAAATAGTGAACAGGCTCTTCAGTTTTCATTCTCTCTGCCCAGCAAAATGTTCTTTCCACTTTTTTTTTTGGGGGGGGGGGGGGTAATAGTTTCTGCTGCTTCAGTTTTGAAGCTGTCTCCTGCAGTGGCTTTGCAGATGCTGTGAGTGACTACATACACTTCCTGATTTTTAATTTTTCACATCCTTTCTGTTTCCCCTTGGTAAAAAGAGAGAAGCTTCTTCAAGAGGAAGAATAATAATTCAGAAGAAAAATAAATAGGGAGAGTATGGCAGCTATTTCTGAAACAAATAACATGTTTGATATAACTTTGGAAGCAAGTGTAATTTTTAAGGAATGACACATTGCATTAGCATGCCATATTCTCCCATGGTACAGACGAAACGAGTTGTTTTAAAATCTTCTGATACAAACAGACCCTTCAGTGTGCTGTATGGTGGTAGTAGTAGTCAGAGAATTTTTTTGATACAGGCCTCTTAGGTGCATGGTAACTCCAAAATTGAGCTTTGCTGCTACTCCCTGAGAGCAGATCTGCTGTGAGCTCCGTAGTAAGGTTTTATCGTAGTTGCTACTAGTAGAAATAATAAACCAGATGAGGTTTCTGGGCTGCTTTATGTGAATGTTGCTGATTTATAGTTGAATTGAAGTATTTTCCACTCTTTTAACGTGTACATTTCTAATGCAAAATTTGCATGAGGATGTTCAGTATAGAATGTCACTAGACTTGCATTTGAAAGACTGGTGTTCTTTGAGACTAAGATGTTGTCCACACCACTGAAATTTATACCTAACAGGTTTTATTAGTATTTATGTATCTTCAGTAGATTGAAACGGCTTAGAAATTGAATTCTGGGTTTCTGATTGCAGTCTCTTTAGTGTCTGACTGCTAGTCAGAAGATAATCGGGCACGACTTCCTTTGCCCATAAATGAATTTATGCAGAATACAAATCGCTATATTATTTATACTTTTCGTGCAAAATTCATCTTAAGGCACGGTCAGGAAGGACACACAACTGAGTTTTTTCCAGTGCCCTTGTAAAGCTTCTATCTGATCTCTGTATCATGTTTGCTGTGTTCTAGCCATTTGTTTTAGGCTTTGTTTTACCATTATAGGTAAGTTTAATACACAGTTCTTTTGGGTATAATTCTGTGGAGAGTAGATGAATTGATAGTAAGCTTAGATCATTGTGATCTCTGAATTTGCATTTTATATCTAAAATAGCTAGTAACAAATAATGTGTGAGCATATATGTATATCAAAACCCTGGGTCTTTCCTGCTTGTCGGTCTCTTTAATTTGATAAACCTCAGTTACTATTTTGAGGAACCTTTCTTCACTGTGTTTACACTCATTAGCTTGCAGCACGGTCTTTTACTGCCACTTTACTTTAAAATATCATTGACAGATGGGATAGATGCAAATTTTTGTTTTTAAGCATATTCTTCCTTCTCATGTTAGTTCTTGCGCTTGTTATATTTAACCTTTTTCAGCAAGGGTTCCTGTTAGTATCTAAATTGTTACGAAAAGCGATATCAATGTAAACACTAAAAATGAGGTGTTGCAGAAGGTGTAGTGTCAGGGAAATATGAATGTAGTTACCAAGTAGGAAGTAAAAGGAGGAGATGTCTTGATTATCTTGTAAAATGTAAATCATTACCTTATCAAAGTTGACTTCTGGATCTAAGGGTTAGACATAACTTTTTATGAATAATCTGCCATATTTTGTATACTGGGTGGTTAATAAAACATGTTGGTTTGTAGTGGTCCCTTGAATTCAAGTAGGTGAAGGGTAAAGGGCTAGTGGGATGAACTCTAAACTGGGCATTAAATTGAAAAAGTTCAGCCCAGATTTTCTTTGTTAGCCTTTATGTATGAGGAAATGTAGCTATTTTTATTTCTTCCAAGCCTTCATCATTTAAGAATCCCATGACTGTTGTACCTTTGAGGGAATAAATGGTGGTGTGTGAGTACCAATGCAACATTTGTGATAAAAGGATGTTTTTAAGGAAACCATAAAAACGCATTTCAGTGCTTATTAAAACTGAATAGAATCTGGAAAAGCAAATTTAATTCCTATATTAAAAGTATCTTGTTATATACTTAATAACATAGTAGTTCTGATTTGATATGATTTGTTGTAAGCAATTAAAATAACTCGGCTCTCTGCCTTGCTTTCTTTCTAATCAAGTGTTCTTATTCTAGCTGACAAATCAAGACCACCTTCATCAAGTCCTTCCAGTATTATTCGCCGGACTTCATCACTGGATACACTTGCTGCTCCATACCTTGCTGGACAGTGGCCTCGTGATAATCATGGACAAGCTGCTCCATGTATGAGAGACAAAGCCACACAGGTAGGACAGATTTTTGTCTTTGGAGTATTTAAATGTGCAGACAGGATTTAAATGTAAGAAGCTTTTCCCTTGAAAACGTTCACTTTAGCTTTCTTGCTTGCAAGTTCCTATTCACTTTCAAATTGCAAATACCTTTGCTATCAAGTATATGAATTATTTGCATTCTTCTCTAAGAAGCAGCTGTGAACTGTAATATCTGTTGAGTTCCACTTTCTTGCCTGAGAAAAACACTAGTGTATTGCACATCTGTTTTCTCATTGTTCTTATAGTGTGCAGTACACTAGATTGCACTGGTGTTAAGTACTATTTAGTTTAAATTTACCCAAGAGAACTTGATGACTCGTTATGTATGTCTGTCTTAAAACTGAGTAAAAAAGCCTTTGTAGTACCTGTATAAAAGTTATTGTAGCATTTTCTATGATAGGCTGTTCGTCCTCCAATTGTAAAAGGCCTTTAATATTCACTTGGGGTCTATGCACCAGCTATAGAATTATATACATTGAAGAACTGCCTCATTGAACTGTGAATGATGTTCAAATTTAGTTCAACTGGAAAGTATTTCAAAAGTACGTGATTTGCCAATAAACTTCAGCAATGTGACAAAATTTCACAAGCCTTTAATGGTTCAGTCCTGTGCCACCTGTAAAGACAGAACCAACAAACAGTTGAATGAAATTGGTGTTACAAGAGTTATACACTTATTATGACAGGCATTTTATCATTCCCCTGAAAGGGAGCTGTTACTACGTGGTATCCTACTGTATGCAGAAGTGATTCAAGATGGATTTTTTCCATAAAATATCCCAATGTTTCATTTCTCATTCTGTGGATGCAGTCTGGCAGTGGATTTCTCTAACTTGTAGAGTGCAAGAAAGAGCCAACCAGATCAGATTTTAAATCCCTGTTCCTAGAGCATGATTTCAACAACAGGTCTCCACCAGTTCCAAAGAACATAAGCAAAATGCAGTTGGAAGAGAAACTGACAGCATGTGGGAAGTAAAGTTTGAGCCTGCCTTTGGTTTGGTAGTAATAACAAAAATGTGACCACTTAGGTTTTACTGTGCTGTCTAATCAAATGTGCAGGATGCTGAGCAGATGATGTCTGCAGCATTGATTGTCACGGTATGGCCTTCTCAAGATCCACAACATTTTGCAGAAAGGACCACAATTCAAAGAGCAGAACAATAGAAAAGTAAGGTGTTTTGTAGGGGAATGTGCTGATGTGGATAAAGTGAAAATAGAAACTGGTGAAGAAAGGAGAGCTGAGAAACAAGTTCTCTGTGCAGGAAAATGAATCGGAAAAATGGTTAGAAGATGGGGTTAAAAAGGTAAGCAAATCGTAGTAAGAGGAGGAGGATGATGGAAGGCTTATGATATGCAAGGAATTGCTGTTCACGCTTACCTATTAAAAGGGATCATTAAAGGGCAGAACTAAACCAGTGCGGGTGCCTTAGCTACTTATTTTCATATTTGATTTCTTAGGGTGATACTTTTTTCAAAATAACTGTATTTCTATACTACTGCCGAAGTATTTGCTATATTCAGTTGATCTCTTTTAGCTTAGTTTTGGTTTAATCTGAGTCATGGTTGGGCTTTTGTAATCTCTGCATTTTCCAGCTAGATTAGATATGATCCTTTTCTTGGCTTACATTTTTCTTTTGTCTTTTTCTTCCAGTTCTGACACATCTAGCTGCTATCTATGGTAGTTGAGTTTTCACGTATAAGGGGAAACGTATTTGCAAAGATTAAAAGGACTATAAAGGGCATTCGATATTTCTGCAGAATGAGTATATTTAGTGGTGATTGATGTTAGCATACTGCTGAGGGAAATAGAATGATCTGTTTGCACTTCCTAATTTAAAATTTATCAAACCAGTAGAAAATCTTAGGATACAGACATACATCTGTATGTCCAAAGCTTGTGTTGATATGACACTGATGAGACATCGTTGCTTTTAATCTTTCTAGTGTGCTTGATAAGCAACCATTTGAGCTCGGGACAAGTTTAAAATGTGATTTACAGTAGCTAGTTTCCCAAGATAGTATAGACTCTTCCATTTGTATTGTTTAGCGTTTCTGAAGACATGGTGTTTGGATGAAGTTTCGTTTACAAGATACTCTGGCTCCAGTGGGTAATTCCAGGTTTCACAAAGTCTGGCGTGAAACGGATGTGTTCAGATTTCAAAAGTTTAGTGAACAGAAATTGAGTCTATTAAGCTATAAAAGATGTTCAAGTTGAATAAGCAGGGCATCTTGATTCTGTGGGTTTATGGCATAGGGAGTAGAATCGTTCAGGAAACAGACTGGAAAGAGACAGCAGTTAGTGGCACACTTCGGCTTGCAGGCCTCTGTAGAGGTGCCCGTAGGTCGTAGCTGAGCACTGTGTGAGAGATCCCAGGTCGTGCAGAGACTGTCTGTATATCAGACTCCTGCTTCGACTGATTGTTTTGATGAAACCTCTTTGTAAAACCGGACTGAGATACGTACATGCAGAATGTTTGTTGGCTGATAAATAAGTGTATTCTTGAGCGTCCTAGGGTCTAGCTAGAATTCATTCTAATTCATTAATTACTGTTTTAAGTGCTGCTAAAACAGGTATTTGTAATCTTCTGTCTTTTTTCCTTTGAGTCAAACCTGTTTGGCTTTGCTTTATGTTGTTTGAAATACAGCTATGTCAAAATACAAGTTAAAATGAGACAATTGCTTTGTATTTTTTTAATTCTTAGAGTATTTCTTTTAAAGTGAAAAGTTTTTGCCTATAAGACTTTTTTTTTCCTTAAGTGTTCTACTATCTGTGATAAATTTAGCCTTAAACTCATTTCTTTTTGTAATTCTTGAACAGGCAGAAGGATGTTGTGAATGGTAACAACTAATAAGCAAGTAGTAGGACTTTAAGAACATAGAGAAATGGAAATCCCTCTTTGTGGATTGGTTATTGGGTCTATGTTTCTTGAAAATAATTACAAACAAAATCTAGGGAATAAGTAGGAGGAGACTTGCTAAAATAGTATTACATTTCTGTCTTGATGTAAAGGGTTCCTATAATTTAACGTTTCATACCTACTCTTGCTCTAAAAAGATTTCTAACTATTTGTTTTGAGGATGAGCATCAAAGCCACCTTTAATCCTTTAAAATGAATTGGATTTTAATTTCTGAAATAAGTCTTGAATCTTAAGTCAAAGTCCTAAATATAAATTAAATGCAAAGACTGATTAGAGTGTTAATTAGTTTCCTGTAGGCAAGTGTAATGGTTGTGCTGAGTCAGGAAGTTAGAGTTAGTGGCTAAGACTTATTGGTCCAGAAGCTAGAGGATAGGATGAGAGTCCAGATTGACATTTGAGAATTGACTAGACAAAGATTGGTACTGAGGAATGAGGGTTATCAATTATTCTGTTTTATCATGAAGGTAAATGAGTACTTTTTCTGGAAAAATAGGTTCTAATGGATTCTAATTTCACAATGAAATAGGAATTTCAAAGCAATCTTACTAACTTTATTATTCAGATCTGTCCCAGTTAGTTTTTGATTTGGAATGACGAAGATGAAAAACTACTGATAGTGGAGGTTTCATTTATATGAAACTTACATCTGTAACTGAAGCTGATTGGAATTGCAACCTGTATGTTTGCAGTTATACCTCCATTTTCCCTGGAAAATGGGGATTAATACCACAACATTGAAGGCCTTGTGAGTTTCTGTGTTCTGAGTACAGAGGGGGGTAGGTACATAAGGTCAGCTTGTGGCTTGCAAGCTGTTAGTCTCAAATATAACAGCAACTGTTGCACACTGTAGATGTGAAGGCTTTGATGCAATCAAAGTTGCTGCCTGTAGGAGAAAGTGAGATATCAATGACTCCTAAGGCTGAGTTAACTATATCACTGTTGTATGTTAAGAACTGCACTACGACAACAGTGAATTTAGAGGAATTCGCTGTCTCTTTCAGTGTGTAAGCTGCTTCCGGGAATCCTTCTTCCTGCTTCATTAGGTATATTTCTTGGGACTGCACAGAAATTGCCGATAAATGTTATTATGCCTCTTGTTAGTGTTTGCAGTTCACTGCTTTTGAAGGCTGTTCGGGACACGGTTAGGTGGGAACACAAACTGTCCATAAAGCATGCAGTATTATCACATGCTTGTCTGCATTTTGTTACTTTAAATAAATACAGTTTGTCTTAATAATACTTTGAATTTCTCAGAATTCTTTCATTGCAGTATGTTTGCAAGTTTCTTTATTAAGTGTTAATGACTTTGTTGGCTTAGTGAAACTAGCTTAGTGTTATCTGTGTTGCTTTCTGCTTGGTCTGAGACAACTATGAATCTGAAGCCCTTTGAGGTGTTAATAAATTAATTCTCTGCTTTGCAGTAGCTCTAGTGATGCTTACATGCCTTGGCCTTGCCTTCCTTTTTCTTGTTCTTCTGAGCAAGAACGTGATTTTGTGAAAGCCTACACCAATACAGCTTCAATGTTTACACTAAGCTACACTTGCTAATGCATCAGAAATAACAAGGTCAGCATCTGTGCAGGAAATAAAATATCTCCCCCAAATTCAGCACTGTCATACTGGTTCCTCAGAGCTCTATAGCAGCTTGTGGTACATCTGGCTGTTAATACTGCCTTATGCTCAATAATTTGGAAAGGAAACTAGCACATTCCTGTATTAGAGTTGGTCTTAAAGTTGTTTTTTTTGTTTTTGTATGCTTTGTTGTTTGTATTGGTTTTTTTTAAGTAGATAGTTTCACTCCACTTTCTCATACTTTACTTGCCCGGAAAGTTTCTAGTCAGTGACTGCTTTTCAGTTGCAGTTCTGAATCTAGCAAATCTTAACACTTTTTTCTCTTATAATTTGTCTCAAAATACTCTGCCAGAAAGTAGGAATTACCTTTTTTTAATTAATCCTGTAATCTTCTTGCTGCAGACAGAAAGTGCCTGGGCTGAAGAATATTTAGAAAAGAAGAGAAGCTCACACAAACGTTCAGCATCGTGGGGCAGCAATGATCAGCTGAAGGAGGTCAGAAATGCTCTTATTTCAGATACCTTTGGATTAAATTTTTTGCTGGTATGCACTGTTGTTGTGAGTTTTCAGGAAGGCATGAATATTGTACTGCTTTGTTTTATTATACAGATTATGGGCTTGGGAAAAACAAGAAATAGCTGTTCATTTGGTATTGATTTCACATAATAATGCAGGACTGTTAAAATTTTTAATCTGTGTGCGAAAGAAAATGTCAAATGCGGGTGACATTCCTCATCAAAGGAGGAAAACCAGCAGTGACCAAACTACTTTCAAACTTTACACATTTCAAACTCTTTCACTAAACCTCCAGAGGTATCTTCTGGGCTTCAGCTGAACTGGTAGCTAACATGTTAGGTTTGCAAGAACTGGAGCCCAACTTAGTGCTGGCAATAATTATAAATGTTGTGGTAGCAAAGAATTTTAACTAAGTGATGGAATAAATTGATGAAACTGTGTGTGTATCTTAATATATCTGGTGGAATCTAATGTGAATTTTTCCTTTATTAGATCGCAAAATTGCGTCAACAATTGCAGAGAAGCAAACACAGTAGTAGGCATCATCGCGATAAAGAAAGACAGTCTCCATTTCATGGTAACCATGCAGCCATTAACCACAGTCAGGTAAGGCTGTACTCTTTTTGGACGTATTGGGTAGCTAATAGTATTTTTAACTCTTTTCAAGGTTGTGATTTGTCTTAAGGGGATCTTAGAAATACCACATACTGCTAAATATGTTGTAGCTATAGGTGAATTCTATGAAATAAATCTGTTTCCTTTGACTTCCTCAAGCGTATGGGGTCACGGATCTTTTTGTTACTTGGCAAGGTTGGCTTTGAACTCCCACTTTCAAAGAATTTCAGATAGTTAGATCCTTCCTTAAAGCAAGACCATTAAAGTACATTCTGCAGACTCTACAAAAGGATGACACATAAGTTTAATATAAAACCATAGATTATCTTTTCCATTACGCATTACTGTAACAATTAGGAATTTGCATGTAGAATATGGCATGGACCAAGCTGGTGGTAAAATGATATGCGCTCAAATAAAATTGTAATTTTTGCTGATAGCATTTTGTGTCTTGACAATAGCACTTGTCTAATGCTATGATGAACTGATTTAGAGAGCTTACCTGAGAAAAGACTATTCAATGGGATTTTTATGTACTCTGTTAAAAGTGTTTATACTCTTGATGGCTTCATTCAGCCTTTGTAAGATATTTTTTTTTCCTCTTGCTTATCATACCTTGAGACTTTAAGTAGTAATCACTTCAAAAATTATGATAGTTAGGCCACCGCATGTTCTGTTGCAGTTGCAGTTTTATCTCAAGACTGTTAATGAGGTCAGGTTCAGAGAGGTAATATTTTTAGCTCAATTGAGAGCAGGTGAAAAAAAATTACAGGCTTTTAGACACAGATCCTTTTTCAAGTCTGTTTTGCTTGAGTGACTTTAAGAAAATCAATAGGAAAATTTGGCCATTTTTTCAGAAGAAAGCTTCCAGCTCCCCCCCCCCCCCAATCTCTTGAATGTATGTTTATGATAACACACGATTTTTAACAGTTACAAAAAGAATTAATCCCTTAAAATTACCTTGCAAGTCAACGTAGTTGAAAGAAACTGTGGAACTGTCAGTGTTGTGAATTGAGAAAGTACTTCAGTTGTGAAGCTTCTCTGCAAATCTAATCATATTCCCAGTTACTCCTGAAATGCAGTTAGTATTGTTGTAATAAATATTGTACTTTGATACCAGTTGATGAAAACTGTTTCCTTTCTGTTGTTCCATCCTTCCAGAAATAATTTAGGCCAGGGAGGGAAGCTTTTGTGACAGCACGTGTCCTGCTCTACAGGTACTTATCCGTTCTGATAAAGAATGAAATAAGAAAATAAAGTGAGAACCATACATACAGTCCTGGGCAGCCAGGTTCTTTCGCAGATAGAAGTGAGGTGTCTCAGTGCATCTGTTACACTTCAAGACCAGAAATAAGAAAGTATAACAGTGTTTTTCAATTTCTCCTGCACTGTTGTTCTTGACTCCTACTTTGTATAAAAACTGATAGCATCTTTTGTCTCGGACCCTAACTTACCCCTGCTGTTGTTCATTTAATTAGGAGTCATGAATTTTCAGGACATAAGTGCCTCTTGAATTCAGTTTGTCATTAGTTTGAATTCTGTGCTACTAGAAGTATTGTATTTAGGATTTTTTTAAAATTACATTTTTTGACGTAACAATTGGGGAATTACTTCTTCAAGCTCTTTAAATCTCGAAACAGAAACTGTTTCCTCCTCCTCTTCTGTATAGCAGAAGAACAGTTTGAATTTGAAGCAGGCTATCTAAAACAAATTCCTACATTTTGATCTGCTTTACTGAAGTACAGATGCAGTGTAGCATGCTGCTAGTCTTAGTGACTGCTGTAGCTCAAGTCAGAACAGTCCAAAATGATGAAAAAAGACAAATAAATGACCCAATCCCCTCCTAGTTTTTTTTTTTCAGAAAGTTTATGAAAATTAGTGAGAAACATCGTGGGGAGTGGGAGGGTGGGTATAAAATAAAAATCACAGGTCAAAATACTTGATGCAAGTATTTTATCCAAATTTGAGGAACTTGTTTGAAGATTTGTTCTGTACTTGTGGGCAATTGAGGCATTTCAACAACAGCAAAAAAAATAGTGTACTGAGGAACTTTTGGTGTAGGCCTTTCAGCACACTGGAGAATTACATGCAGTCTAACAGGTTTGGCTTGGTATTCTACAAATCTGTAAGTTTCTGAATGCTAAGCTATTGTCAGTTTAACATAGATAACCTTAGTGGGTTTTAATTTTGAAAATGTACGGGGATGCTACTGCTCTGAAAAATACACCACCAGCCCCACCCACCCCCAAATTATGTATATAAAATGTTTTTGCATCGTAATTACTTTATTGTTATGCTCATGAAATTTTGCTTCTTGTATGGAAGTCTTTTGCATTCTGCCAAATTTTAGAGTACATGAATAAAATATTGCACAACAGATAATTAGGCTTTGGGCTTGTGAAACAGAGTATAAAATATAAACTAAGGCAAAGGAGCTCTTCCAGCATTGTGTTACAAAACAAACCATTGTTTTTCTTGGTAAATTTTGTGCCAGCTGTGTTGAGCTACTTTTGAAGGGGCGAAGTTACAGAAGGCTTCAAAAAAAGTAAGCGAAGGATTAGATTAATGCCATTTAGAGGTTGCTTTCTAAGTCAGAGTGAAAATCTGTAACTGTAGGCATCAAGGGCAAAGTTCCTAGGCTTTCTCATTCCTTTCTAGGGAACTGCTAAACTAGAATTTCTGGCAGTAGCTCAGTTCCTGCAGGATTTGTGGGAAGGGCTGTGTGGAAACACTTGCAGTTAGTGATTAGAATATTTAGAAATTTTTTACGTTCCCAACTTGAAGGAGACTTGCAGTTGTTGACTCTAGAGGGTCATACAAAGATTTCTGAGCTCAAGGAGTTGGATTCCTGACAAGACCGAGAAAATGTATTAGGAAATTGTCTTGGTAGTCCCTTCACAGAGACCAGGTAAACTGTTTAACATTTTGGACGTGGCTTAGTCTTCTAGTTAAAACTGAAAGAAGCAATCAGTGGATTTATTTCCTGTTTTCTTCTCTACTAAAAAAACAGTTAAGCTTTTCCACAATTCTTGAGTTTTACCAAGATTTTTACAGTGGTTCTTGCCACCTAAGCCTCCAGCTGTTTGTTTAATTGTGCTTCCTTCTTCTGTGATTGTTTCTGAAGAAAGAAATCCACATAATCTCTATGGAATAAGCTTGTCAGCTATTCCTGTCCCTCTACTCAGAATCAGGAAATAGTTGGTGAGGAACTTGATCAAGTCCTTGCTTCTAACTATGTTTTTTCCAGAGCAATTGAATGTTGTTTGCGTTTGGTTTTTTTTTCGTGATGCCAGAAATACTCCATTCTGCCTCTCTTTACAGGAAGCAGGGTTTGCAGAAAGGTCATAGCCTCCTCAGGTGATCTCAGGATGCTTCTGAGAACATTGGTTTTTGAATTAATTCCATGTTACCAAATCTGTAAACAGGAGTCAAACCAATGGGATCTTCCTTTATTCTCAGTGTTAATATAATGGAGAAACTAGAATTGAGGCCAGAGCTGAAGCCAGACGGAAGAATAAATGGATTATTTCAAAATAATCTTTTTTCCTCCGTGCACTTGGCTGATGTTATGCTGCTACTCGACACTAGGAACTGTCAAGGCCCCTCCTTTCACTTTCCTGGGAAGCATGTGTCCTTTGTGTCTTACCAATCAGTTGATCCGTAGCCAACATTTACATTGAGGCCAACTGCATGCAATTTGCAGTGGGGTTTTTTGTTTCACTCGTAACCCCTTTACACAGGTAGAACATTCCATTCTTAGAGTGGAATTACTGTGATGCATTCAGCCTTCAGGTGGTTTGATGTTAATATCCAAAAGCATCAAAAGACCTTGGGTTCTATTTAACGTTCTGTTGCTTGTTGAAAAATTGGAAGAGCTTGGAGCATTTTTCCGAAATGCCTGTCAACAACTTGTATTTGTCATCACCCATATTTCATATCTCATGCGTTTATGCCATGCCCATAAGTTTCAGGACTCTAACTGTCCTGCACCAAAACTGCCTGACAGTGAGTTATTATGTGAGCACTTTATTATCCTGTGTTTGGCACCTTGCTTCATTTTGTGCATTCCCAGATATGCAGATGAGTAGTCAAAGGTTGGTAGCCTGCTCCTGTATGTCAGAGGCCAACTCCATGCAAACCTCTGTGAAGGCAGTATTTCTAATACAAAGTTTCTTGCTTTGAGACTGGTTCTTCCACCCCTGTAACGGTACCTCTTTCCTTTTCTACCCTCCAGCACTCTGACAAGTCATCCTCAGTCATGTACAGAATACTATTTCTCTTGGAAGTGAAACATGTTGTATTGAACCATAATGAACTCTATTGGAGCAACTTGTGCTTTTCTACTCCGAGCTCTTCAAATAGTGCTATGATTCTAAGAATTTCTGTGGAAGGCAATCATATTTATAACATGGGAATTCTCCATCTTTTACTAATAGCTACTGAAATCTTAGACAAGCACACTTGTGTTCTGCTTTCTACTTTTAACAAGTTGAGTTTGTCCTAAGAACATGTATATTTTATAACTGGGTGCATAAACAGTCTTTATTAGTGCCTGAACTTGTGCTGATATACCTGTAGTATGTCTGGATATTGACCTGTATTAGTTTACTGCATTGTTGATCCAAGGCCTTGTTTGGAACAAAATTAGCAGGGTTGCTTTCTCAGCCTTTTTTTTTTTTTGTGCTCTTCTCCAGTGGTTTGTTTTCTCTTTTTCATCTTCAAGCAAGACTTTTGAAAGTCTTTCCAAGTTTGGCCATTATGAGAATGTTTAGTTTTTGTTGACATAAACAGAGTCACAAGCGTTTCCTGAACAGAAGCTTTTGTAGTCCTTGTGCAAGTCTTTTTTTTTATAGCTATCCTAATGTTTCGGTAAAGCAAAACCAATATAATTTCTAAGTTTTGCTGCCGTAGAGATTTGTGATTGTGAGAATAAGTCTGTATTATGATCTGCACTTAAAATTCTCTTATTTACATTAATTTTTCTAAGATAGTTTTTCTTCCAGACAGATTTTATATCGTTTTTGAGAATTTCTATGCGAAGTCGCAATGCTTTGGTGTCTGTTTATGCACAGTCTTGTTACTTAGAGGAAAAATAAAAAAACTACAAACAAACCACTTTGAAGACCAGGTGAGAATGCCACTGTCCCTCAGTCAGTGGAGATGTTCTCAATCACAGCACACTAGACCATAGAGTCTAGTTTTACACAGGAATTCTACTGTGACTTTAAGTGTCATGCTGTTCTTTGAGTTGAATTAAATGTTTGCAGAAAGCTTTTCATTATCTGTGGTTGTGCCCTGCATAATCACCAAGAGTCTGTGTTGAAGTTGAGGGCAGAATCTCCTAATGTTCTGGTAGCATGACTTTTGATAGAGGGGAGGATGCTAATGGAGGGGATGGGAAATTTTAAAGTTGTGGTGTACCAAATGGGGCTTTGGAAAACTTCAATAATGTGCTTTCTGAGAATGGAGGTTTCATGCATACTTTGAAACACTGGAGTTTTAAAATGTTAATCTTCATTCTAAAGCAGCTATGTATTAATGTTTGGGTTTGGGATTTTATTCTTTCTGTGAAAGTCTTCCTAAATTATTTTGTCAACCTTTTATTCTGGCTTAATAAATTTACTGTGTTGGTCTTAATTTCTAACATACTGCAATCTTGCATTTGTGGAATAACTTTCCTGCATGTGTTGTGTTACTGTAGAAGACAGCAGACTTCCATTAAAATATAATTTTAATGAAATAACAAATGGTAAATCCAACAGTAAAGGAAGTGAAATTGCGGCACAGCTCACTTCAGAAGGAATGTGAATATATTTTAAAGGCTTCAAAACTACTTATGTTTGAATGTTTACTGTTAAATTTTCACTTGCAAAGCAACGTCAAGCTGGAGGCAGACCGTATCAAGGGAAGTTTTGAGGATAGATTGTTGAAAGCTTTTCCTGTTAGAAATTAATTTAAAGCAAAGTTCAGGATGTCTGTGTCTTCATTTAAGGTATCCATTTTAACGTAATCGCTATAGTTTCATATAAATCCTTTATACTGATGTATAGATGTGTTCTGTTGAAAGGTTCACTTTTGAGTAGAAATAGTAACTGTGTTTTGTAAGTAAACCTACATTGCTTTCTCACTGTCTCTGGTTCTTCAGGCTCCCATCCCAAAGAGTGCTCTTGTTCCTGTGCTGCCTATCACGAAAACAACAGGATCACGATTCCGAAACAGTGTAGAAGGACTGAATCAGGAGATTGAGATAATAATTAAGGAGACGGGAGACAAAGAGGAACAGCTTGTTGTATGTATCTGCCCCTATGATTGCTTTCTATAATTATTTTGGATTTGCTTTGAGGTTTTTAAGTCATAAGCTTTATTTTGCACAGTTTTTTAATTAAATGTGTCTGGAAGTAATTTTACTTTCTTTAATAAAGACAATTGAAAGGTCTCTTGGAAAGCCAAAAAAAAAAAAGGAAGGCGTTAAAGCTTGAATCTGAACCTTTTTCCTTTGTGATTATTGTGATGTAATTAGTTTTCCAATAAAATAAGAAATATCGGCAAAACAGGGGAAAAGACAAAAGGTCTGTTTTGAGAGTTTTTGTAGTAACTTTTTCTTCTCTTTGCCCATGCTGAACTGTCCCTATCCCAGTTGAAGCATAACTTGCACATTTTTAACTTTCACTTTATTTTTAGGTATTTTTAGAGGTAAATTTAGTAATAAAGTATCAGAAATACAGGCCATGAAGATGATTAAGGGACTGGAATATCTTTCATATGAGGAGAGGCTGAGAGAGCTGGGACTGTTCAGCCTTGAGAAGAGAAAGCTCAGGGGACCTTGTCAATGTGTACAGATATCTGATGTGCAAGAAAGAAGATGAGGGAGCTGGACTATCATCAGTAGTGCGCAATGACAGGGCAAGAGGCAATGGGCATAAATGAAAAAACATTGAATTCAATCTGAACACAAGAAAAACACCTTTCTTTTCTAATTTTTTTTTTTTTTAAATGTGTGAGGGTGCTCAAAACTGGACCAATTTGCCCAGAGAGGCTGTAGAATCACTGTCTGTGGAGATAGTCAGAACCTGACTGGACAGACTGCTCTAGCTCATTGTGCTCATTGTGTTGGACTAGGTGATCTTAAGAAGTCCTTTCCAACCTCAGCAATTCTGTCATTTTGTGAAATCTTGCAAACTGTTGTCCTTAGTTTCTGAACCTGGCTTATCTTGTTTTCTGTTGGAGTCCTCTGTAATGAATAAAATGTTCTACTTCAAACAGTTTTATGAAACTCAAAAAAAAAACCAAAACAAAACAAAAAAAAAAACCAAAAAACCCCCCAAAAACCCCCCCAAAACCCTCAGCATTACTGGATTTAAAGAAATTTCTAACCAGACAGGAGCAACCATCTGATACCTTTTATTTTTAACAGCCTCAAGATATTCCAGATGGGCACCGTGCACCACCTCCATTGGTTCAGCGTAGTAGTAGTACTCGCAGCATTGATACCCAAACACCTGGTGGAGCAGACAGGAGTAGTAACAACAGCAGCCGCTCCCAGTCAGTATCTCCAACCTCATTTCTTACTGTCTCTAATGAAGGCAGTGAGGAAAGTCCATGTTCTACAGAAGATCTTCTTGCTGATTCCAGAGATAAAGGTACTGTGTAACTATAAAAGTTCAACAGTGCTAAACTTTAACTCATTGCTATGGGGATGAACACATAGTAAAAGAGGGGTTTTGTTTCCCACATCCATGGAGAAATGGTAGAACGTTTTTTTCTTTACAAGTGATCTGGTTTTTCCAAACTGCTTCAAATACCATGTGTGCACACATATCTCATGCTCTGTAATTGAAGCTGGATAGACATGAGTGAGGAATGTGCTTCCCAAACAAATTTTTGTTTTAAAATAATAAATTCTTCAAGTACCTTAGGCATGTTGAAGAAGCAACTTGTACAGAGACAAGTGGAACAGCAGAGTAGGCTAGTCCTGTTGCTTCTGTCAGGTGTTTTTTATGATCTTGGACAAAATGGGCAACCTTCCAGTATTTCATACATGTACCCATAAAAATTTAACTGTTTGGGGTTTTTTAATTATTATTCTTTTTAACCAGAAACCTTCTGAGATATACTAGGTGAATTTTACAATTTAACACAAACCTGTTACGGTTTTTAAGGACTATGGCTTCTGCCCATTTCTTTTGGCTAGATGGTGACAGCACAGGACCATAGATTTAGGTTTGCAGTTACAAAACTGGAATGAACAGAGATTGCAGAGCAGTCTGAAAATGGTATAAGGGGAAATAGAAAGCAGAAAATGGATTGCAATAAGAAAGCTTATTTGCAAATGAGGACTTGGAGATGAATGAAGATGTTTCTTAATTTTATAGCATTGATAATGAAGCGGGTTTCAATTTGGGGGGCATTTAAAGATAGTTACTGTTTTTTATAGTGTGACGCATTTGAGTAATGAGATACTCTGTTCCTGCAGAGAATGGGAATAATTCTCCCTTGCCAAAATATGCTACCTCACCAAAACCCAACAACAGTTACATGTTCAAGCGTGAACCTCCAGAGGGCTGTGAAAAGGTGAAAGTCTTTGAGGAAAGCTTGTAAGTTGATCTTTACTACGTAAGAAATAACATTTAACTTTCAGAGTTACCCATTGCTGTATTGATTTTGTGTCAGATCAAAATTATTAGTTCAGTTACTAAAATCATGCTAACAGCCTGATCTGTTTCATGTGACTACATAGTGGTATATATTTATGGGGTTTTTTTACTGGAATTTTGTGTTAAAATCAAAACCTTGAGAGAGTTTTTGTAAAACTAGTATAACTTGAGAAGACTGTCTCTTACCTGGCAGGTGGTGGGGGAGGAACTCAAATAATCAGGTACAGAGAGAGGTACGAAGAAGCTGTAATGCAGGTGCATCAGCTAATATGTCAGAGCTTTACAGGCACATCCGATAATCTAGACTCTGAAGACCATATTCCTTTCAGCAACATCTATGCAGTTGTGAAACTTGTAGTGACAAAGGAGTGAATTTGACCCTGAGTGTTTAATGCTTTGATTATTCTGAAGAAACCAGCTTTTGTGATTTGGGAATATTCTGTGGTTTTATGTTTTTATTATTATTTTCAGTGGAGCTTTCATACCCTTGTGTCACTTGGATGGAAGAATCTTAACCTATAGTTAAAAATTTCGTTTCATCAGACAAGGAGTATCACTTGGTTATAATTCTCTTATGCCTATATTATCTCAGCAGTGCCATCTAGTATAAGTAGTAATTAAAAACATTATAGCTGCCTTTGTGTATTTTCCGTGTCTGATCTCTACAAATGGATTTTGATAGGTCTCTATGGCCTCTCCATAGCAATGTGGAAGGGGTTACAGTAACTTAAGTTACCTGTCCCTATTTTAGAGTGTGTAAGCTATGTTGCCAACACATTAGATATTCTTTACTTGCTCCAAGAACATATTCTATTCTGATTTGACTTGCATTTGCATTTCTTTTCGGGTATCCTGGCTACATCACTGTAGGATTGTTCTGCTGTAGAGTGAAACAGGGTTTTATGGAAGTTGTTACCTAGCTATGGCAGTTCTTAGACACTGCAGTCTCATGCAAAAGTCTTTCTCACATCTGGTACTTGCATCCCACACGAACATGGAATACATGAGTGTAACTATTTAAAGCTCAACCTTTGTTAACAGTCTTTCTATTTGAAGTTTACAGGATTTTCATTTGGGGAAAAGAATTATAAATAGGGCTGAATTTTCTGGACACTTGGAGAATCAGCTAACAAGGGAACATAACCTATTTCATGAACAGAATTACTTTTCAGAGTGGAGTATCTCCTACAAGAGTAGACTGGAAGATTGGCTTGCTTGGTCTGATAGAAGACAGGTGCATATGGCTGTCTCACAAACACATGGAAGAGAGGGGGAGGTTATAGGCTAAAGAACAATGCTGGCAAAAAGAAAAACTGAGTACAAATTTTTGATGGTTATTTTCCAACTGAGAAGAGGGGCTTTAGAACAGATTGCCATAGTTTGATCTTAAAGTAGAGTTAGACTAGCTTAGTAGATCTACATTGCAGAGTTACAGACACAGAAGCCATTCCTGTGCTATCCATAGTTTCTGTTCCAGCTCTGTCTTTTATAAAGCATACCTCTGAGTTGGTTGAATTATATGCTGAGATGGCAAAACTGTAAGTCAAGGTTTAAATGCATGTTCTACGCTTCCTTCCCAGGTTGTAGGCACTTGATCATGAATGCTACTTTGGGAATACTGCATTTTACTGTCTGCATTGAGTTTTGAAGTAAGATGGGCTCATCTTTTACAGAAATTCAGGCTGTGCTCAGGTGAACGTGCAAAGGAGGCAAAAGTCCAAAAGAAGGGGATCCTCCTATGATCATGAACAGCTCTGAGATATGCAATGTTAGGAACATTGCTGTGCTAGCCTTCTTTCACAAGGCTTGCTGTATGAAGAGTGTCTGTATGGCGACAAAACTTCTTGGGTTGTGAATGTTTCTGGAGAACGTGATTGAGAATACTTTCTCATATATTGGATATGCCAATTCATGGACAGTGTTTGTGATGTGCAACATGAAGTTAGTGTCTTCCTTTGGTGTGGAGACAGCCTGCCCTAAGAACATGCTGTTTATCTTGTATATGTAAACAAGCAGTTTAAACCATCGTGCCATTTGCCTTGTGGTGGGAGTGTCATTAAGGCATTATTGAGTAGCTGAAATACTTCAAGTTTAAACCTCAACTTGTCTCTGGTGACGTGTTCAGCAGTACATACCTGTCACTGACAGAATTTGATTGTTCAATGTAATTTTAAAACTATTGTGTGTATTTTTTTTCTAGGCCAAAGCCATTGCATGAAATTCCAGCCTTCTACTGCCCTGACAAGAACAAAGTGAATTTCATTCCTAAAAGTGGCTCTGCTTTCTGTCTTGTCAGCATCCTCAAGCCACTTCTTCCCACACAGGATCTTACACTTAAGGGCACGACACACAGCCTAACTGTCTCATCCAGCATGACGCCCAGTTTGTTACAGCCCATTTCTATGGCTTCCTTGTCTACAAACACAGATCAAGACAGGATCTCTCGTGGAACAAGTACAGTAATACCACAGACCTCTATACTCCAGCAATCAGCACATATTGAGGAAGCTGAAGGATAGATTTAGATTGTCTTGACATTTTTCTGGGCAACTACTGGGAAAAAATTGGAACCAGTTGACTGGACCTTTGCGATCACACTATTTGCATTGTTTTAACAATTTATGGCACTGTCATAATTGAACTGTTTATATAATTGACAGTTTGGTAGCACATTGAGAAGTTCAGGAGGATGCAGCAGCTGATACTCTGTTGCACTTTCTGCTTATGAAGACTCCGGTTCTGTTTCTCTCCTGCTTTTTTAAACACTGGTGAAAACAAAGACTGTCAAAATGCTTTACCATTTAAAGGATCAGTTGTTTTGATGCTATGTGTCCTTTGACTTTTTCCCATTAAAACAAAAATCTCAAGACCAACCAGCTGATCCCATTTACTGTTGTAATCTGCAGAGGGAGGGGTAATCAGATGGTTTTGCAAGATGTCTTTTGTATGAAAATGTGTATTTTGTGACAAAAATTTGCCTTTTCTGGTGCATAGCAGATAGTGTTTAGAAGACACTTTCCTGGTAACAATATTCTCCCCGCCTCCTTTTTTTTTTTTTTTTTTTTTTTTTTTTTAAGCGAAGGTTCTTTTTCACTTGGCTGTCTTACAGCTGCTGGGACCAAAGGATTGCTGAAGTATTGCAGCAGTCTCAAATTGTGTGACCTTGCTGAACAGCCTCAGCCCTAAACAAAATAAAATCAGTTAATACGTTTGAAACTTTTAAAACAGAAGAGCGTCCAACAAGCATTGTTAGTGCATAGTGTACATTTTTTTGATATTGGAAGTTTGTGCTTCAGGTAAGTCATGTTCTTAAAACTCCTTCATTCACAGAATTCCCACCAGTGTTGGTTTATTGGCTGGAAAACTGCCTTTTAAAGCACTTGTCCCCAGTATTGTTCTATTTCTCCATAGGATTTTCGTTCAGGGGTGGGGGAAAAACATGTTATCCTCTTACTTGGTGTTCTTTCTTCCAGAAGATACGCCACTTGCCTCCTACAGGCTTGTTTGGCTACTTATGGAGTTAGCCTGAATCATTAATCACTCTTGGCACAAATTTGCTCTCACATGACTCATCACTGTATTATAGACCCTGGCCATGTAAGACTGAAATATCTGTGCATGATTTCCTCCCTTTTGTCATAGTGGTGTTTTGCGTGTCTGTTGAAGGTGATGGTTTGCCAGGCATGGTATCTGTTACACAGAAGTTCACAGCAGCAGGTACATTCTCCCTTTTTGACTAGCAACTTAGGCTGGTGTGTAAAACAGAGGATTTTTTTGATACTTGGTCGTCCTGATACACAGCACTTTATGGTTCCTTTGAAATAATAATAACAGATGAAAATGGCGGGGGGAAAGGCAATTGCAAATGGAAACTGTTCAGGAACTACAGTGATGTTTCTCCTGTGTTCCTGGAGTGCATTACCTGGGTTTGAGTAAATACAATATAGATACGCAAAAAACTGCAGTGATCTGAATACCAGTGTCTTATCAACTTATAGAACAAGTTGACCTTGTACCTCTTCCACAGAGTTAGATTCAGTAATTTCAAAGTAAGTGTCATCATGGACAGTCTCTGGGTCTGAATATTGGTGTGTTACACACATGCAGTTCTCGCTGGCTTGCGTATACGTAGCTTCCATGGATCAGTTGCATACTCGGTTCCCCTCATGACTGCATCTACTTAAAGATGATATTGCAAATATAACAAAATTGTTCATTGCTTAATATGCTAGATTTGGTTGCAAACATTTCACTTGCGAAGAAAAAAACCCCTCTATACCTGCACAGATAATAGTCATAGTTTTGATGCACATTTACTGTTCCTTTAAATCCTGCATAAATAACTATGATAGCAATGTACTTTACTCAAGTAAGTGTAAATCATGCTAGCATGCACAAGTCCTGTGTTATTAGTATAATGAACCCCCTCTTTAAAACATTATGCAAAAATTCAACAAATGAAAAATGTACCAGGAAGTATTAAAATATTAGACCTGTTAAATTAGTGAACAAGCAGAATTTGGTTTACTATATGTCTTCCCATCAAAATAGATAGGATTGTGCAGATGGGACTGAAGAACTCTGTTTTGAATTAACAGCTCTGATTTACACTGAAGAAGTTGTTGAGGGACAGAATTCTAAAATAAGCGGCTTTGTGCATCAAATCTGTGTAATTTGGCCAGTTGATAATTTTCTAGGTTTTGTGGATATTAATTAATTTCTTGTGAAACAGTGCAATTTGAAGTCTAAAATTTACTGCTTTAGATAGCTTTTTTTTTTTTAAACCTAGTATGACTGGATTCATGGAAGATCAGATCATTCAGGTGAAGGAGTGCTTGTAAGTCTGTTTTCTATTTCTGTAATGGTAGCATGTAAAGAGCTTCTCCATCAATGCCAAACTGCCTAGTGCTTTATCAGGAGATCTTAACTGAATGGTTAAGAACCAAAGGGCTAAAGTTAATAGCCTTTATTACAGCCTTGAGACTTAACTGACTTCACCAAAACTGCATTCTGATGTTTTCCTTCACAGAGTGACTCTCCCAAATAGCGGTGGGCTTTCTTACCCTAGGACTTTCTTTTGCACCTGTTGTAGTAGTACTTGAGCATCTTTTTGGTAGTTTACATTGTATGTTATTGGACAATGTGCTGTACAAATTAGTGAGCTGCTCTGATAAAAACCAAATGTAAATGTGTGAGGTTTTTGCTTTTTATAAAAAGAAACTGCATCCAGGACAACATTCAGTCTTTTTTATATGTAGGACAACTCTACTATTGCCATGGCAGCTCTACTTTATTATGAATTCACACTAAAGACTCAGAATTAAGAAAATACAACAGTTCTTGTTCAGAGACCAGCTTTTACACGTGTGCATACAAAAATCAGCCTTAAACTTTTTATGTGCTGTCTTGTGCCATAGCAGAGCTGTTAGATGAAGTATTTAAATCAATTTCAAAATAGCTTTGAGAGTGCATGGAGCTTTTAAAAAAATTCTTTTGTGTATAGAGTTGGATATTCAGTTTTTTGAGGGGTTGAACTATGCATTACTCAAGCACAGTTTTACTGAAAGAGGTCAAGTTCTTTTGGCGTACTTTAAATCCTAACTATGCATAGAGCTAGCCAGTTCCTTGATTGCCTGCTTTGTAGCTTAAGAAAAAGTAAAGTAAAGGTCTATTTTTATGCACAACTTGAAACACTTGATACTCTTTGTTTTCTTGGTATTTTACACTTCTAGCCACACTTAAAGACTGGTGGCAGGGTTCAGTAACACAGTTGATTTTGAGGTGTACTAAATGGTGTTCCTCCAGCTGTAAATTCTATGTAAGTCACAAGGAAGGAGGTCGTTCTTTTAATGAAGGTCTGTGATGGCAGCTACGACTTGGAATCCTTTTTTAAAAAACTCAAGGCACAAGGGAAGAGGACTTCTTTGTTAAAGTTTGACCTGCTTCAGCTATTCTTTCCTTGCTTGGTGCCATAATCCTGTAGCAACAAATTTAAGTACTTGGAGAAGTAACCCATAATGCTTGAGTGAGTACATATATCTTGGAAAGAAATTCTTGGTTGCACATACATATCCCAAGTGAGGAAAAAGGGGAGTGAAAATTAAATATTGCATACTGTGGAAGTAAATGATTGCTGTGTTTGATTTACATAAAGCAATAGCAGCTCTTTAAAAGTATGTTTACTCAGGACTATTTTTTGGTTTGTTCTAAAATACAATTTACTGGAACACAGAATCTGATTGTTGGAAAACACTGAAGCTGAGCCTTTTGGGAAGAAAAAGACAAAGTTGTACCCATTAACCTTTCTTCTGCCTCAGGCCTAACTTCTTGTTGCTTATTGAGTTTAATAGAATTCAGTGGTACAGCAATAATTCCTTGCTGAAGTATTATCTGTTGCTCTCCCTGCTGTCTCTGAAATGCTAACTGATGTTTTCACAGTAACTCACAGCCAGTGATGTCCATGTTTCCTTGCCTGACAGCTTCTCTGTGAAACCGAAAGGGTGAAGGAGAATGCATACGCAGTCACCAGAGAGCTGCAGTTACAAACATCAGTGCTGCAGGGTGACTTCTTAGGTATCTTGATTTCCATTTGACTCATCGTGCGCATGCACACCTACAGTCTGCGTAGGTCTGCTGCTTTTATCTTTATGGTTGGAGGCAGGACTAGTATTTGTAAGAATTTTTTTTTTTTTTTTTATGGACAGACTTGCAGGCCTGTTCTCATCCAGAACTGATGAGCACTTACACGTATCTCCAAAGCAAAGCTTGTGTGTTATTCTTACTTGTTCTCATGAAATTAATATAACCCACAAAAAAGACTTGACATAAAAGTATTGAGACACTTGAGAATGTCAGGACTGCCCTTCATCAAGTGTCATAGCGTAAAGATGTCATCAGGGCTTAGACCCAAGCCAGGCTGGCATGGATTAAAACAATAAATGTTCGCTCTTAAAAAGGTAATAGAAGGTAGGCCTTTCCTAACCTAGGGAGGTGAAAAGAACTGTGGAAGAATTGGTTTCATTGTGATCAAAGAGTTGTTACAAAATTGTTTTTCTAAACCTGGGTATGCAGGAAAACAAAATGACCACTTATTGCAAGATGTACCTGTATATTTTCTTGACATGAGTTTGTGAGTGTTCAGCAACTTTGAAAATCAGTTCTGCTCTTAGCATTTTGTTTATACAAAGAGTGACCTAGATGCCTTGTTTTGAAACTGTTACTTTGTGTGTCAAGTCAATTGGGGAGAGAATGTTAACTATTCAAAAGTGCTTTGTGAAATTCTAGTCCTGTACCCCAGCTGAACTGCAGTGGTCTCTTTCTGAATGCTCCAAATGTAAATGGAGTCCTGTTACTGCTTGCTTGATTTCATTGCGTGTCATCAGTAAATACTTAAGATACAGTCTTTGTTTAATAGTTCTTCATTGGGATTTGTATTTGACTACGGAGACTTGTGTAGTGTTGACAGGTCTATTTGAACTGCAGAAGAGGACTTGGCCTGCTAACACTGAAAATTAACATCTCCTACACAATTTCCTTTTGAAACAACTCTGGAAAATCCAGTAAGCTAACAAAATTAAAAACCTTTCTGGGCACCTCATCCAGCCTAATTGTCAATGTGCTGATAGTTAAGAATATTGCTTGGCTTTATTCTAAATTATTCATTTATTGAAATGTGCCATTTTTGAGGGTAGCAGTCAAGGGGTGTTCAAAACTGCCATTAGATTTGCCTTTGTATGAAATTGGCTGATATGTTTTCCTCTGTTACACTGTGATAACTTGTGGAGGTGTTCTTGTGTATGTTATACTGATCGGTTACTTATTGCACATAAGGTGATTTTTTTAAGGAAAAGGAATTCCAGGGATGTTCTGCAAAAAGGGCCTATTCTGAGGTGATGTACACTGGTGTAAAACTGGAGCAGCTCAACTAGTTTCAATGGAATTCTTGATTTACACTAGTCTCTTTGCTATGTGTAGTTATGCCAGTACTATTTTGCACAATGTTATTTTGAATCTTGAGTTCTGACTTGTGAACTGTTTCTACTGAAAACAGTGAAAATTTTACAAACTGCAATAGTGGAATGTTTTTGGGATTTTTTTTTTTTTTTGCCTAAAATAAAAAGTCATCACTTCGAGCTATGGGCTAATCTTGGATTTATTTTTAGTAGCGAGGGGTTTTGTGTGCTCTGACAGTCTGAAGGTTTGCCTGAGGATTTACCCTGAGGGTAGCAGTCATTTACTTCAAATAAAATATGCACTTATAACCCTTTCAGGGGAGATTCAGCTGGGTGGAAATTTCTGTATAATTCTTACCCTTACTCCTCCAGTGCATCGTCAGAATAGTACTGACAATCTGCGTTTCCCCTTGTTCATCTGCAGTAGGTTTGGTCAGTTCCTGAGCACTTTACAATTCCACTGTTAGGGGAAGATGCCACAAGTCCTGGATTTTAGGAACAGAAGGATTCAGCATGTGTTTTCCTGGGAGTGAGGGTATGGGAGCAGGACTGGGAAAGAAGACCTGGATTCCTGCTGGTAGGTTCATACTGCTGTTCAGTAGAATAGAACTGCTGAAGCCTTCCTGGGAAGGTACTTAGGCTGTTGAAATAATCTCATATTCTATATGTTTCTATTCACTCAAAACAAGCTCCTTTCTTCATGATCAGAATTTGGAGCCAGAGCTCCTTTGCACTAGAAATAGTGAGCTAGAGAAATGATGTATTAGGGGATTTCTTCCTAGCTCTTTAAGTCTAATTTGTCTAAAAAAAAGTTGGAGCAACTGCCCTTCCGGAAGATCATTGTCAGCTATGTTTCATTCCAGAATGAAGAGGCAGGTAGAAGATTTCCCTGAATCTTGAGGAATTGAAGGATTTCCAGTGTGTACCTCCCAAAGCAGGGCTGGCTTGTGCTTTTCCATCAGTAGAAAGGGTTGGTCCCGTATATGAGACAGCAGCATCAAGTTCCCAAGAGTTTGCATTTCACAGCAAGGTCTGTGTGTAATTTTGCAGCTAATTCGGAAACTATGTGGTTAAAATGTTAAAGAGGAATTCACAGCTATTGGAGTTTGGAGCACATTACAAGGTCTCTTCTGTATTTGATGCTTTCTCACATTTTATTGTTTTTCACCTGTTCAGTTGTCTGTGGATGTTTGCCTGTCTCCAGGTGAACAGGACCTGATTCTTTATTAAATAGGCTGTGACCTCATGCTCCATTAAACTATTCTTCACCACTAATTACAAATCTAGTATTTATAGTTTCATGCATGTAAGGATGATTTTACTGTAAATGCATCTGGAGTTTAAATTTTTTTTGCATCTTGTATTACATATAGGTAAACTACAAGACACGTTAAGAAACCAATGAAGATAATCTTTGAAGACAAAGAGAACTGAAAGAGTAACTCTGTGGTGAGCATGACAGTCCTCCAATTCTTGATTCACTGTTTTCATTGTGAGCAGTTACGTTGTTTAGTTAAATAGCTGGTCATTTCGTTTCTTCGGATGGTGAGAGAGCGAACTGGTGGGACACGGGTTAGGAGAACTTCTCATGTATCTCAGATTTTTCTTAGTTACGTCTGAACGCATAGCAAATTGGTATAGAAGTTGTAAGCCAAGACTCCATGTGTTTTATCCTATCCCCTTGTCCTCTTGTCTCCTCTTGGCTTTCTGCTCAGCATTTGGAATCTGTACAAGATGGTCATCCCACCCAGACTTTCAAACGCTACTGTCTTAAAATATTCCTTCTGTGTACAGCATTTACAGAAGTGCTGCTCAGTTGGCAGACATGTACTGGTTAAGTGCTGTGTAGGGCAGACTTAAAGTTACAATAGGGTGGAGGAAATAATTCAAGTGAAGTTCTCCCACACTTGAAATAGTCTGGATTCATCACCACTGCATGTACCCTTTTTCGAAGTCTTACTCCTGCCAAACAAGCCATATTTGCTTTCTCCTGCACTGTTTACAGAATCCTGTTTCACATACCTGAAGTCATAGCCCTGTAACTGGTGCTTGTATTGATATAGGAAAACATCTGATGAATAGCACTTTCACATTGTGGTGACATTGCTTGTACGAAAGAAAAAATTCAGTAGTAGATTAAAAACTAATTACTGCAAGCAAAGTAGAACACTGTTCATTAATTCCTACACTTCTGAGCATGGGTATGTAACTGCTCTGATTAAGCTGTTGGTTAAGAAACTGTTTCTTACATAGTGTCTCGTGGATGCCTTTTCTGACTATAGATGCGTAGCTGACCAGTATAAACACTGTTTCACTGTAAACACTAATTTCAGTGTTGATGAAAATGGCTGTTAGGGAGGTTTCCCTGTTCCCTAGCAGCAGGTGTTCCACTACAAGTTTGTGAACAGTGAGCACTGCCAGAATTCATCTTGCTGTGTATGTCAGGCAGGCAGGAGGTGAGAATCTGTTCTGTTTGCACTTTATCTTTCTGAACATCTGAAGTTGACCTACAGAACTTGACCTACAACATCTTATACTGGACAAATTAACAAAACGGCTACATCCTGGCCTAGCCCAGATCTTTTGCGTGGCTTTTGCAAATTCAAAATTTTAATCGTGTCTTAAAATATTCTTCTGTATATAGAATTCATAGAAGCACTGCTTAGCTGGAAGACACGTTCAAATGCTGTGTAGGGTAGATGGAGAGCTACAGCAGAATTTGATTTACAGTTTGCAGGTAAAATGACCTGTAATTGCTGCAGTGAATACAGTTAGCATCAGCTGGGAAACTACAGACTAGGCTGAGCAGTCAGATAATTTAAGAGTTACTTCTCTCTTGCGGTGAAATGTTTGTTTCCATTTTCTGTTTAAATAGAGCAGTTTGTTGTTTTTTTTGGGTTTTTTTTAAAACAAACAAAAAAACCCAACAATGAAAACTAGACCGTACTCAACCTTTTGTGAGCTGTGGATATTTAATCCCTTGTTAAGAGGTTGCTAGCAGCGTGTTTCTGCAGTATGTATGAAACAATTCCCTTTCCCCACACAGAAAGTAAACTTTCATGATGTCTTTTGATGCAAGTTGTAAGCCGTGTCTTCAGCCCATAAGTTAACCTTCAGGTTTCTGGGAGCCATTTGCTGATTTCCAACAAATTTCTTCAAATAAAACTGCAAGAGGATGTATTTGCCTGAGAGTAGGATGGATGGCAGCATTCTCTTGCAGCTGCATAACAGCTGCCTAACAGCTGCCATCCCAAATCACTTATATCCATCCACACTGTAAGCGAAATACATGGAGAGCAGCAGGTCACTTAGTTCAGGAGTTCTCTGGACAACTAACGCAGCTGTTCAAAGACCATAGTTTTGCAAATGTGTCTTTGGTTGTATTGCCTATTTAAAGCAGTATCGCCTACCTGCCTGTTTTTTTCTTCCACAGCACCTTCATTTGTGCCATACTTCTCTTCAGAGCCACAACCCACTTAAAACAGCCTTTGAAACCTACTGCTGTACAGTCAGACCTGACAGGATCTGAAATTCAACAGCAGCTAGAGTCTGCGTAAACTAAAAGAAATGTTCAGACTGTGTCCTGCAGTGTAATTCTCCATGGCCTAAGGTTTACTGAAACCCACAGAGGGTTGAATTTATTTTTAATGCTGCAAGAAGTTAACTACAAGTTAAGGCAGAGCTTGACCAATGTCATCTTGTACTAGACAAATTCATAAAAGGGCTATATCCTGGCCTAATCTGGATATTTATTTTGTGTGTGTCTTTGGCACTATCGAGATTTTAACCAGTGGATTCCCAGGTGCCCTCAAGTGTAGTAGAAAGAGTCCAGAACCTGTGCTCAATCTCACCTTTGTTGCCAAAAGAGGTCCTGTGAAATTGCAGATAGCCAGCAGAACAATTCTAAAGCTTTCAAAGTGTGGTTAGGAATGAAAAGTCATGGCTTCCTCAGGGTTGGGAAATGATACCATCATCCTATCCATGTCTGTGTCCCAAATACAGTTTTGCTGTCTCAGAGGTGTGAGTCCTAAGCATGTGATTTCCTTGAAGATAAAACAATTAAAAAGAGTCCATTGTATGCCCTGGAGTATTTTCCTGGAACTAGTATTTGCCTGGTAACCCCAGGGATTTTATTTTTAGAAGACCATGGGATAAAAAATAATTAGCTAGATCTAGTTCCCCTCCCCCCCCTTTTTTTCCCCTATGTGATGCGTCAGAAAACAAATTTTTCCTGCATTGAACCATACCAGCTTAATAGGCTTTCAAACAGCTCAAAAATGTCCCAATCCCAAGGTGTTAGAGACCGATTTTCTCTTAAAGCTCGTAGTAAGGTCCTTTAATGCTGTTCTCCTTGGAACTTAAATGTCCACTGTCATGCCTGATGATAATGTATATTTGGAGCAGGATTTTAAGCATTCTTTATAGTGGTAAAATGAAATTAGTCTGTTCTGAAGACCACTGGAACAAAATACCATAAATATTTGCCCATTGGATAACTATAAACATTAAGCAGCTCATCTGCTGAATATCCAGTGGCATCTGGATTTAAAAGGAGATCGACATCTGCCAAAAGGCTGAACCATGTTGATACAGCTTCAGTCATATTCTGACCAGCTAGAAAAAAAGATAAGATGAAGTAATGTTTTTGTTAAATCTAATGAGACCTTTTAAAAATAATAAAATATTTATGTTAACCTCAGGATATTTCTGTAGGCAAACAAATAATAACTGACATTATTTTCTTGCCTCTCAACAAATCAGAAATGCTGGCCTAACTTGAATTGATTGGTACATGCAATGAGGTGGGAGATTGAGTTGCTTTACAAGTTGAATGCAACTTTATGTTACAGATGATCTGGAATTAAGGACTTAATGAAGTAGAAACTGTTGGAGTTTCTTACCAAAAAATATTTCATAAATCCAATATAGAACACAATCTGATTAAATCTTCTCTCCCTCCCTCAGCCTGAGTTCCATAACGTGAGACTGAGCACAGCCAGAGTCGAATACTGTGTGGTAAGACTGTTTATGTTACTTTTTTCTCTTCTCGTACTGGCACACTTTCTGGCACTAGTGGAACTTAGCGTACGCAAAGTAGAGAACAAATTCTCTCCCTGTGCCAAGAGTGTAGTGCTGCTGTCTAACATTGTAGTGTCTAATGTTTTCACTTTGAAGTGCAAAATGTGGTTGACCTCTGAAAGAGAAAAATGGATTTGTGGTAACTTCTCAAGTATAGTGGGAGCCTAAAAGGACAGTAGGACTAGAGGTCACATGTTGGTTTATTTTTCCATTGGAAATTGAGATGTTGTTATTGCTTTTGCTGATTAACTTTGAGAAGTAGTGAGCTTTTAAGAAGTAATGAATTGGAGATCAACTACAAGCTTAAGGTGCTGTAAAATATGAGCTATGAGATCCAGTACAAGACACAGGCTACGCTGTGGTGACTCAGTCATAAATTAACACTTACTCCAATTGTTTGGATTTTGTCTTTCCTTGGAGCAGCTTAAGGAAATAATGTTCAAGTACATAGCATTGACTGCATCAAGTATTATACTTTCAGATTTTTGTGTAGTGCTGGACATGATATTTCATGCTTAAAAACATGGTCTACAAGACCTACGATTGTCAGAATTAGAGATGGTTCTTTTTATTTTTGCTTTTGGCTGAAGTACTGATACAGATTTAAGGAACACTACATCTATATTTGTTGCATGCAAGACAATCTTACCTAAATTTTACAATGAATTTTTTTAGTGGATTTACTGGACAGTCTACAAGAATTCAGTTTAATCTCTTCAATCCAAGCCTATTTCTGAATCTTATTTTCTTTTACAATAACAGTCTAGAAAAAGCAACCTGGATGTGTATTTTAAAACATATGTTTGAAGAGTTTGCATTCAAACTAGAAAATTCTGAACCCAACGAATTTTTGAAAAGTGTTTAAAAAGAGGCAGTCCTCTTCCTGGAGAAGAGGGCAGTCCACACATAAGTATTTCCTGTTTGTGTTAGTAGTGGGATTGAAGATGCTGAGGGTGTGGAGAGGTCCATACCTCTGTCCCATGTGATGCCTGTGTCTCAGGTTATATGGTGACTGAATTGACCTCTAAATATTTTGACCTTCCTCTCAGCATGTGCTTGTGGTCCGAATGGTGCAAGTATTGCTGTGCCGTATCGTGATTGCTTGGAAATGTAGATTTGTCCCTAATAACAGTACAGTATTTTTAGACCAAATCATTTTGCTTGCTGTTGTTTTCAGTGGAAGTAAGACCCAGTCTTTCCTACAGACAATAGTGGTGGACGTATGATATTTTGCAGATACTTAGTCCTGACATTTTCAGCACTGTGAAGATAGGAAGCCACAGGAACTGGCTATGCTTTCTGATCACGTAATTGACTCCTGCTTGCCTTGAAGAACTTAAAAATGTATTTTCACTTTGGTGGATGATCTGTCCAATACTGAAAGAATCAGGCCTTACTAAGGGATCCAGATTCCTCGAGTATTATTAGCATATATTATTGACTACTTGTCCTATTCTTTCAATTTTGTAGTTGCTAATGCAAAACAGAATTTTACTTCTTTTCCTTTAGTTCTCTAGTTGTCTTCTCTCCTGCAAAACTTAACAATGCATAAAGTAGGACAGTGGGATGTAATGTCTTTATGTGTAAACTTACTCAGATAACTGTAGTATAACCTACTTTCAGGAAGAAAAATTAATTTCTATAAGTAATGAAGTTTTCATTTGGTTGTTACTGGATTTCAGGTGGCATTTCTTAAATGAGTGCATGTTCTCATTTGAAAGTCCAGGGTCTTTAGAAATTTTTTCATGCTTTGGAGTAACTAATTCTGCAAGTGGCATAGAACTAGCTTGTCAGCCACTACACAGAGGACAGAGCAAAGTTTTTTGCTCTCTGTAGCTGTATTGGGATGTTTCAAGCCATAGTTGGTTTGATTCATCCTAACATTGGGTGTGGCTGTAAGGCATTAGCCAGCTGTTCCTCTCTTTTGCAGAAGATTATCATGCACGTGCCTCTGACTGGGAAGTGTTTGAAAATGTATGCTAGAATCTCAGGTTGTGCAACTCGTGGTCTGGCAGGTTGAAACACTCCCTCTTCTTCCTCCTCCTCCTCCTCCAGCATTTTGTGTGGAAAACGTTGATGATGTTAACATGTTTCAGTACACAACAGTTGGGTTTTTTGAACCATCTGGGCTACAAGTGAGGACTAATGATTTATATGATACTTCTTGTTGCAGTCTGTGTTAACCCTAGGGTGTTTGTTAAGGCTGATCTCATGGAAAAGCTGCTCCATCTACCCTCTCTTCTGAAGAACAGTAGTAAGAAATGTCAAAAAGTAATTCTGAGTATAGATGTTTAAGGCATTTTTTTATTTCTTGAATTTTCTTACCTTTTTTTGGGCTTGAAAGCTGAGAATCACTGGGCTTGCTTATCTGTACATTGTTTCTTCCTTGAACTTCTGTCTTCTGAACTTCTGGAATAACTCCAGAAATAAAAATAGGCCCAAGCTGAAAAAACACTGCCAGAAGAGCTGAAAATTAAAGCCAGCAGGCCAGAAAAAATTCCCAAACAAATGTGTATGCAAGGGGTGGGTCAGTCCCATCGTTATTTCTTAAAGAAATAATTATATAAAAGTTAGATGACAAAGTATTTGCAGTAGTATTGTTTAAAGGTTACATCATTCTTGCAAAAATTGGGCGTTATATTTCAGAAAGTTGCTTTAAAAAGGATAACGAGAGATTTGAGTCTCCATTGTTTGTAATATCCTCTTTCAGCATGAAAACATTTTCCGTTCTCATCAGTTTTGTTGGCTTTTTTATTTGGCAAACATGAATATTTTTCCTGAACTTTAAGTAGAATGAAAAATCATTATTTTTGTTGGCTTGCAGGCATTGTAGTTTCCCCTCCAGTAAGACTGGCAGATTTATTTTTAGAGATGTTGTACCAATATATATTACCCAGTTATTTAGTGAAAGCAGATTAGACAAGCCTACAGAAAAGATTTAGTTTAGGGCTTGCTTGCAAGATTTGAGAGTAAGCTAAATGTGACAGAGAATGTAGTTCTTTGTGAATATGCAGTTAAGTTTTACTCCACGGTTACACAGCTATCTGCTTAGTGCTCTTGGCTGTCTCCATCTCCCTCTAATCCAGCTCCAAAGGGACTACTTCTGACATTCCAAACTGCTGAGCAGCTTTCCGACAGCTGCCATTGAAATCAGAATAAAAGCAAAACTGTTTTCTTTGCCTTTCTCTCAAGTGTGGATCAGGTGAAAACAGCCAATTTCTCCTGTGTGCCAACTCTACCCTACTGCTCCATTGTTGGGGTGATGATCTCTGATGTGCAGCTCTCCCCTTAAGAAGACAACCAAAAACTGAGAGTTGGAGTTGCACTTCGAGAGAGAAGGAACAATAAATTGTGGGCTTTGCAGTTCTAAGGCCTGGAGACGCGAGCCTCTGCATATAGAGGGAGCTGCTTGACATTTCTGGTGAGGTGGTCCAAGGTATACAGCAATCATTCTTTACCACATCACCATGGTGCTGGACCTTAACCTGTAAGTATTCAGGCCTACAGAAAAAGCTATCTTAGGTGCCTTTCAAGTGTTTAATTAACTCTATCCCAGCTGAAACCAGGACAGTAACTTAAGTTTTAACTTTCCTGTTCCTAGTAGCAAAGTTAACCAGGTAAAAGATTAAGCACCCTATAAAATTTGTTTTCTAAAAAAAAAAAAAATTTAAAGAAAATTCATAATAATGAGGCTGCTGCTCCTTTGCCTTTATGGGTATTTCCATCCATTTGGTCTGCATTAGAATAGATTCAACGATCTGGGCACACCTTCTGCAAAGATCTCGCTTCACTGTAGCTTCTCTGTCAACAAATTGATGCTGCTCAGTGTACTTCTGGCATGTCTTTGTTAAGGTAACTATGTTAATTGCTGAGATATTATGTCAAGTTTCTTGGAAGAAAATTGCTATACATTCATGTGTCCTACCTGTTCCAGTTTCTGTTGTGACAGAAGTTTCTTTAATGAGATTAACCTGAACAGAATAAGAATGAATTGGTCAGGGAGTGCTCGTGCTGCAGGTTTTGTTGAAATCTTAGTGATCTGCCTGCAGTATGGCAAGGAGGGCCTGCATCTGTCTCCCTCGTGCTGATCTTGTATTTGGCCAACTCCAGCCACTTCAGTGGAAATACCTCTGACTTTGTACTAATGTCAGGGAAAGGAGATTACTACTATGAAGGTATGTAACTGGTTTTTGGTTTTTTTTCAGTAGATGTAAGTTTTCTGTAGATACGAATTTCTTGGTTTTCAGTATATATAAATTAATCAACATGTCATCATTTACACACATGATGTAATACTACCTGGAATGCTGAAATGTAAAACTGTTGTAATGTGAAAGAAGACAACATTTATCCTTTTATAACTAACATGAAAAAGAAAAATGAAAGACTGCAAGTTGAAAGAAAATATTAGAAATTAGCAACTAGTCTTTTTTTAGGGCTTGGGGGTTTTTTTTATGAATTCTGGGAAGCAGCTATTTCCTTCCTAATAAAACATGTACAGAATGTTTATGATTCTTCTGGTCTCCAGCTTATTTTTTTGTGCTTACTGATATTTCTGGAAATGTCATCTTTCTTCTCTACGCATTCTTCAGTGGGGTTGTTTAAGGGAGACTTCTGTAATGGCTAGGGGAAAAAAAAAAAAGTTTCTTAAGAAAGAAATTGACCTACTGTTCCATCTCTCCAATTTATTGATTTGTACAATTCAAGCTATGTAATGGTAATGTTCTCTCAAGTATCTGCTTGTAAAAACAGTTTCAATAATGTGTTTAGAAACTGTTACGGAAATTCTGGTTATACTTCATAACACTGGGACTGTTTATATTTCCTCAGGAAGATGATGATATGCCAAAATTTTGGTCACACTTAACAAGAAGATTCCATTTCTAAGTTACAATGCTGTACAGCTATTTACTAATTTCATCAGATGTTTTTTTTTAATTCTATAAAAATATTCTTTTATAGGTAGAATTTTAATATACAATATGGCCAAAGAGATTTGAAAGTGGAAAAAGTGAGAGAGGAAGAGGATAAATTTTTTGTACTTCAGTACAAATTGGCAAATGAGCACGGGGAACGACCTTGAGCGTTCTGAACACATTTCAGCTGTTTAATTCTAGATTAAACGATCATTCTCCTGTTCGGAAACTTGGCATCTGTAAGAAAGCCATTGTCTTAGTGTGGAGGACATTTACCTCCTGTGCAACAGAATGGTGTGGATGGAAGTGGGCTTTGGACATGAGCTGAGCTATTTTGCAGAAATGCAGAAAGGTTACTAAGGGAGGCGAAGAAGTCATTGAACAAATTTAAAGCTGGCTGGTCTTTGCATTGTTGTTTAACTGTCTGATTCTACAGTATGTGAATCTCAAACGATTCGCTTCCTGTTCGATTCTTTAAAAAAAAAAAAGTTTGAGATCTCAAGTTTGAAAAACACAATCAAGTATTACAGCCACATCTTCATAAAGCTTCATATATTCTAAAATTGGAAACCTCACTACTGAGCCTGCAGTTCTTGTGTCCAGATACTTTTGCATGTGATTTTTTTTGATAGAAGGATAATTGGAAGATTCAAGGGTGAATGAGTGCAGAATCTTGCTTGGAGGAAGACAAGGAATTAGGGCTCAGCCTTTCCTTATGGTGCTTTGCAGAACTCTTCAGATTTTATTTTTCAAGTTGAAAAGAAATTCTTAAAACCTTAGTTACATTTCCTCTCTTTCATTGAAAAAGATGAGTAAACTATGCAAGACTGGTGTTCAGGAGTGGTCATTCCAGAAGACAGACAAACAAAGGCAGCAGATCCGTACCTACCATGGTAAATTACATACTCGGTCATGGGAGACTGGGAAAGGCAGGTGAGCAGGACTGATTGGTGCTTGGGTAGATGCCTGATAGACCGCCAGGGAACGTGGCAACGTGTTACAGTGGTCGGCTTTAAGCAGGTTCCCTTTCTGACAGGCACCCCTTCAGCTTCTCAAACTCAGACTTGGTAACCCTTACTTCCATCTGTATCTAAACCCATGAAAACTGGACGATGCAACAGTAAAAGGAGATGTCTTTGACTCTTATTATACAGAATATTACCTGCAACAGTTTCTGATTAGAGAATCTATAAATTCAAACCAACTTAGAAATCTGTAGGACTGGAGCCTGTTCTGTTATGAGTTTTTTTACAGGCTTATAGAGTAAGGTGATTGTGTCTGTCCCAGGGAAACTGGTCACTATTGGAGAGAAGTGTAGCAATACTGAATAGTAATTGTTAGCCTCTTCACTTCCTAAAGGTGAAAACACACTGAAGATATGCAGGTAATCTTGTACAGTTACCTAGCAGTAGACATGCCGTTTTGACTTTCATTTTCTTTTACAGAATTTTAACTCCATGCACTTGCCACGTAACTCTTTTCTGCCTGAAACATTCTCCTCCAGGATGACACTATAGTTAGTTTTCCTTCACCCTTTTGTTTGCTCAGAAAAAGCACTTAAAAGAGCAACTGCTGGAGAGACAGAAGATGGAAGGCAAGTATCTAGGTGAGTGGGAAAGTTGTTGCACGGTTCCTCTTATGGTGACTTGTTCATGGTGATAAGCACATGTTTCTGTGTTAATAACAAATATAGGGAACAATAGGTTTTTTTGATTTTTTTGCCAGGCATGGAGGAGATACTTTTGTTTTTGTTTTGTTTCCTGAGCCCACTCATGAGATACAATAGATATCAGTAGCTAAAAAATGTATTAAGATGATATGTCTCTGCCTCCACTTAAATCATGGTGAACTTGTTGGCAACCAGTACTAGTCTAGTGTAGACAGTACTTGTATGGATGACTGAATGTTTATTTTTTGGAATTCCCCATTTTGCTTGGAGCTGTCAGGATACAGCTCGTGGGATTCATCTTTCATCCACAGTGATGCTCCTCTGTATTCCATGCAGGCTTGCTCCAGAGGGTATCAGATATTGCAGTTTTATGGCTGAATGTTGGTAGTTCCTGCCAAGGAGACAAGGGCCAATCTGAAGATAAAAGAGGAAAAATTAGTAAAATACAAAGGAGCCCAAGTAAGCAGAATGTTTTGGGAAAACATGGGAGAAATGGACTGACTGTAACTACAGCATAGCTAAAATTAAAACTTTAGCCTTCATGTTTATCAGCATTCACACGCAGGCTGCCCCTCATTGCTGTCTTCCCACATGGCAAAACCAATAATAAATACTGAGCTAAAAGTTGGTACATAAAGTTGACTTTCTTCCGTTCTACGCCCCAAAGTGTAAAAGTACCAGAGAGGCATGTTCCTCACAAACACATCCCTGTATTTACAGCAGTAACAGGAACCTGTTTGGGTGCTTATGGCCAACAGCGCACCCAAACACTGCAAATGCTCAGCTTCGGTGATGCCCATTTTCTCTCTACTTTCTATTTCAAGAAGCAGAGTAAACCTCTGGGATCATGAGGGGTAAGTGCATGCAGTATTTATTGGAATTCCCAGCAATCTGAATATAAATAGAATTAAAATGTCATACAGTAATAATGACTCGTACACTCTTGCCAGCCCTCGGTAGACAAGTGGGTGAAGGATCTGGTTTTGATAGCAAGGTGTGTCTATAGCTACCCAGCAGTACCACTGAACTCACTTTCAATCTTTTGACTGAAAATGTCCAATAATACCTTGAGTGTAACAACAGCTATTGCTTATTGTTGCCCAGGCACTTTAGCAGTAAGATCCCTCCTACAGAATTGCATAGGGCTTTGCCATGTGTTAGCATATCAGGCTGAAATTTTGGATTTGGAAAGTGGTTTTCTCTTCAGGTATAAAATGTCTTTTGTTTTTGACGCATGTCCCTCCAAATACCTTTGTAGCATATACGTGCACGTTCTCTGAATCATACCTTCAATTGAATTAACAGCAGTGCATTAACTGGGTGAATGGGGACTGTTGGGGGGGTGGGTTGAAAACTTTTCTGGGCAGAAGAAAGGAGAATCCTTCCTTTCACATCTGTCCTTTTTCCAGCATCACTTGCATTCTGCTCTGCCTGCAACATTAATAAGAGGCCTAGCTTACTTTCTTCCTCAGATATGGCTATAAAAAGAAGAAATTGAAAAATGAAATGTGTGGCAATTCCAATTTATTGACTATTTTTACATTAGTACTTGGGGGTGGCAGAACAAGCACATTGTTCGAACTGATAAGATGCGTAAAAAGACCTTCAGCTTTTGACAACATTTGTGGTTAGATGTTGTGTACGTGGGGCTGGGGGAGGAATTAATTAAAAAAACGAGTCACTAATGTCCATGTCAGACTTCATGTGGAACAATGGTGAAATGATGGGCGTTGAGAAGAAAAAATGGCTAAGGGATATATAGGCATGCTACAAAGGAAGATGAATGTGAATATTTTACCGTATTATTACATCTGGTATTTTTTGCTGGTTTTCTACTTAAATGTCTTTAATTGAACTCTGGGGCTTAAGAAGGCATTCTTAGCAGTGTAATGTTTCCAGGAATTTTAAAAAGGGAAAATTTTCTGTTGTTTTTCTTGAGACTTATGGAAGCTTAGAAAAAATTATAATATCTGTGATATATATATAAATTCCCTAAATAACAAGAAATGCAAAAAGTTGGAAGAAAAAATGAGGGAGTGTGTATGTGCATGTTTTTATATATACATTCATGAACATTTTGAAAGAATTCTGAATGTTTAATACTTTTGAAATGCTCGTTATGAACAGCAGACAGCATTTTGAGAGGCTACGCAGTTGTGATGTAATTCTAAATATTAATTTCCAAACCATTTCCCATAAATGTTCTTAACGTGTCTGTAAAATACTGATTTTACTATCCCAAGTTGTTTTTGTTTGGTTTTTTTAAGGATCAAGGGGTAAAGGTGCAAGGGAGGGGGAACTTCTTTTCCATAAACTTTGCACCTCAGTAGTCCTGTTACGCTGTGTGATTTATAATGAATAGCACACTTGCAATTAGATACTATTATGGCAGCATTTAAATTTGTAATTAGAAAGACATAAAATCATTTTTAATCCATAAAATAATTTTCTTTTAGTATAAGGTGCCATTAAAGTTTTCAAGGATTATAAAGTTCTTCCTTCATTACAATTATAGCTTCAGTAAGAGGCCCTGCAAAATCTAGTTAGGTTGAGTATTTAACAAAGGACTTGGTTTTCTTCTATTTGTGAAAATGCAGCATTAATGTATTTTTTCATGAAATCTGAAACCTAATCTCCCAGTGGTCAATCTGAAGCAGTGATTGCCTTAGGAGACCGTAAATACTTTAATGTATCCTGATGTTATAGACTATATAAATATATATTAAAATATATAGAGAGACTATATATCCCTAATGTTACAGATTCAGTATTTATTGAAATAATAAGAGTGCTAAAAGAAGGACAAAAGGAAGAGCAGCCTCAAACTAGAATAAACTTCTCACTGCATATGGTACCATAAAGTCTCTATCAGTATTGTTCCGTATTCCACTACTCAGCAGTAGAGATCTGTGCAGGCCATCTGAGTGCAACAAAAAAAACCCTTCAGAAAGAAATGTTGATTCATTATTTTGTGGACAGAATAAGTTAAACTATAACATTAAATTATGTAAGCATATAAATAAACAATATGAATTTAAAATTATAAAATTTAATATATAACAGCATTCTTTTATCTCAGAGCATTCAAGCTTCCCAGCAACAAAAGGAAAAGAAACTGCAAATCAAGCAGAACAAAATTCCTTTTAGAGGTCATATTTAGAGGAGTATTTCTATTGAGAAGGTCTTGTTTCAATACAGGGTTTCACTGGGCAGCAGCGCAATGTAGGTAGAATGACATTCAAAGACTAAACCAGATTTCAACTTGACATAAGCAGATGACATTTCTGTTTGAAACAAGAGTCCAGCTTAACTACTGGCAAGTGCTGAGCGTATCCTTGTAGACAATTCTTGAAATATAATCAAGACAAAATTCACACGCATGAAAAAGAGTGGTGGTTCAAGTGATTTGTGCTTTTCATCAAAAGTAATTAGGACCACAGACACAAGAGGGACGATTAGCTTCTGGAGAACAGGTAGTGGCTTAAGCTACAGGTTTGCAGACATCTGACTGTACTTGTAGACCGTGGATGATGGTTCTTCACAGAACCCTGCTGTTCATGGAGGAGAGATGTTAGCAACCAGGGCTGCTGCTTGTCACTTGAGCATCGGCTGCGCTTCCTTTCCACTTACTCCCGGTTCTTCAGGTGCTTGGTAATTCTTCTAAAGGTGGGGGAAAAACTAATAGCAGAGACATTGCAGAATAAATGTAAATGACAAAAAGGTGTGTCAAAGGCAAATATTGCCAGCTGTAATGGCCTTAGTGTCATAATGTATATGGGAAGAGAAATACAGTGGCAATGCAGTAGGCACCTGGAGTGTCAGCTGTATTGGGACACATTAGCCTAAAGATCAAAACCTGATGAGTGTCAGCTGTATCGGGACACATTAACCTAAAGATCAAAACCTGATATATTTAATAGGAGGATGACTTTTACCTCTTTGATCTCGGTACTCCTGTGAGGAATAAGAAACTAGATACTTTCCTTGTAAAACATGGAGTGGGTGGCAAAATAAGGAGAGTAAATGGCAAGAAGATACTACTGCAGAGGGAAATAAAAAAAGCCTATATTTTTCTCTAACTTTTTACAGTAGTGGCCCTACAAACAGCTTTGTCATAAATTATAAAAAGTAATTAGAGAAGGCCAGTGGTGAAAGCAATACTTGAGCCAGCTAAGCAAAATGATTAGCTTCAAATGTGTCTGTCAAGATAGGAGAGATACAATGCAGACATCCCAAAGCTGAAAATATTTTTCAGTTGCTGCACTATACTGCAGCAAGCTGAGAAGAGATTAGAAATAGAGATTTCTTTTGTTAAAACATACTTCTTTGGTATATAGTCTAATATTGGTCTTAAGAATGATCTGGTCAGATAATTTTTTTGTAGCTCATAATCCTGTGTTTACGTCTAGCAAGCAATACTATAGATGCTGCAGAGATTGAGAATGATGCATGGTGGGACGGTGCACAGGTTGTAAACTGCTCTCCTTGCAAAAATAATGGCTTCTTTTTAACTTGGCATTCTGGACTCGCACATTTAAGTCACAGCAGATTAGAGACTGGTAAAACTGCAATAGAGAAACTGTAGTTTCTTCACCTTCTTATCTGTGGTGAGTTCATGCTGGATTCTGTGGTGCCAGTATCTCAGGCAGCATTTTTCATACTAAACATCTGTTGTTTTGATTCCTCTGTTTAAATAGATTGGATTAGAAGGGGAGAAGAACCATCATCTCCTCCCCCTCACCATTCTGCTCCAAAGCTTGGTTACTATGAAAGCTGATCTTACTTATTTCCTTCCAGAAAAGGCTTTGCTGACATGCAATATTTGATTTTTTTTAATTTTTTTTTTTTTAGAAACTGGTTCTGACTCAATTTTCAGCTACATCAAGATACAAGATCTAATTATTGTAAATTGCATTCAGATAGACTGCATCTAAGCTCCTCTGTAAATCTATATTAAGTCCATTGATTTTCATAGTCTTCGCTGTCTTATATGACATACTCTGGAATTACAGCAGTGTAACTGTGAAACCAGAATCTGCTTAAATCTGTGCTGTTTAGATCTAGGAAAATTTTGTTTAGCATTTTAACTGCAGGAAATAACTACTGGCCATAGTGCAGTTTTCTGAGAAGCAACAGAGACTATCCATTGACAGTCTGTATATGGTCTTAAACCTGAAGGCAAAACCTTATTATTATTTAATTTATTATTCTTTTAAATGCTGTGGATATATTAAGAGGACCACTTGCATCTTGATGCAAGATGGAAGAAAGAGCCTTCGTATAACACTGAGAACTATACTTGATCCCTGTCCCAAGCATTAAAAACCCACTGCCAGCAAATTCCAAAACCTCATCCTATGCACAAATGAAGTCCACCGAAATAGTGAACTAACAATCCAAGATCTGATGAAAGATAAGACCTCTCATCTGAAATTGAGAGTGCAAGAGTCAAAGATCACTGTGATCTTACAAGCACACAAGCAGATTCTGGTCCCTGATGGAACTTGGTAAAACTATGTCAGATTTTACTTTTTACCTTTTTCTTTTTTTAATTTAAAGATCAAAAGGAGTTCTCAAATTTGTATGAACCTTCCAAGATTCAGGCTAAAGTTGATGCAAAACCTGAGAGGGAAAGGATGGGAAATAAATGGAAATTTATGCTTTTTAAATTAGAAAACAAATTACTGTATTTAACAGGGGAGATTGGAAAGCGATGTTTGTTGTGAATCCAAAGTACATCATAGCATGAACAGCGCTTCCCACTAATGCACACCCATGCCACACCTTCCAGACTTTTGTTCACAGTAGGTGTTTAAAGCAGATGCCCCCGGGTGTCTGCATCCACTGTTCGATCAACAATGTGCCTTCAGGCTTAGAGTCACACAAATGAGGGATTTGTGTCACCCAGTAGCCTTCAATGTTGCAAGTATTTTAAAAAAGGATCCTCCCGATCCCCAAATAAGCCTTATGGGACAGAAAGAATTATCGATCTGGCTGGCAGACTCTATGGTAACACTTCGGTTAATGCAGTAGACTCAAAACTGCTAAGATATTCCACCAAACGTTAAGTGTGCGCAAGGATGTGTGCACAGACATGGTAATGACACCATTTGGAGTGGAGAATAATTTAAGAAAGTCCTCCTCTTTGGTATTGGATAGATTCAGAAAGCAATAATGCAATTTCAACACTAAATACCATTTTTTGGGTGTCTCAAATGATACAAATGACAGACTGCCCTGTTGAAAGTAACCAGAACTGGTTAGTGGCAGGAAAAACGCCATTTTCATGTATTCATATTTTACATACAAATTCATTCTGACAGTGCTTATGATCCTTGGGTTCATCTCTCATCCAGCTCTGCATCAGGTGTTACCACATATTCACCTTTGTTCTTCGGTGAGCTTTTTTTCAATTTCCAGTATTTTTTCTGCATTTTGTTGACCACTGGCCGGTCTTTTGACCTGTCTTGTGTGCAGCAGAAATCCATGAGAGCTTTGTGTGTCCATGTGTGTAACAAACTCGAATGTTTTTCAACAACTGGGATAGAGATAAAGAAGAGCAATTAAGTCAGCGAGCATTTCCTGAATGCTTTTCCAAGTGATCTCAACTGTGTTTCACATGCAGCTTACAGCAGCTGTGGTCTGACTGAAGATCAGAACTTCCCTAATCTAAATTTATAGACCATAGACAATAGAAAGTGTGAGTAGGGGGGAGGACCCTTTTGGATAAGCCATCTAGATTATTGGGATGTTTTGCTGTAAGAAAAATTGGCATATCTTATTTTATCCATACAGCTTCTCGTGAATTGTGCTTTGCATTTGGAGAGGGTTTCAACCATTTAAAGAAATTCCTTTGCTTAAATTATAAGCTGAAAGTCTCAATAGCAATCACAGAGCATTTATTTTCATGTTTGTTTAGTTTTACTGACATTTAAAGTCATATTGATCCCCTGTTGGTCACAGGCTACTAGTTGCCCAATGGAATAAACTGCAAAGATGTAAGAAGTTGACATTTTGACATTTTGAAGTTTTGAATATGAATATTGTAGCTGATAGAGAAATTTATGTTTTTGTGGTTTGAGTTACGTTTTCAGCATTCCATACAGTAAATGTCTTTATTTGGACAGCTTGGTAGACTCATCCAGACTGAGCAGCTGTCTCTTCTAAACCAGATTCAGCAGCTGAAAAGCCACTCATTTTGTGCAATTTACAGGACAATTTAAATTGGGTTTTCATGACAATTAATTTTAACCCAAATTTTGTTCCTAATTTGAGATCTGTGCCAATGACTTACATCAAACATAATTGGTGATTCTAACTCAGCTGGGCTTTTTTGGCATATGAATTGTAACATAAGCTACTATAATCGTTATCTAAGAAAGTAGCCTGTGCACCGCATTATATCTGTGTGCTTCTCTCACCTGAGTTAGCCAAGCAGGAGTCAACTGCAGGGAAAGCTGAAGCTTTAGCTGGCGTTTGGGCTAAACCAGTGAAATGGTTTGGCATTTCCTCAGCTCTTTAACTGCCATATAGAGGTGCAATGGGGATAGCATGATAGGACAACCTGCCACAATTACGCATTCTCAAAGCATATTTAATAAAAACTTACAGGTAAACAATAATCCTATTAAATGTGAATACATTACAAAAAAACGCCAAAACCAACCAACCAACCAAAAAGAACCCCAACCCAACACCAACCAAGCAAAAAGATGCAATAAAACAAATAATAGTGTTAAATGAAGCAGGGTGATAATCCATAAGCTGTATTCACCCCTGGACTGGGGCGCATGAGGGCCAGCTTGGCAGTCCCATTCTGACGGAGAGTAGAAATTAAATCCAAGCCAAGTGTGTTGACCTCCTAGTTTGCCTTAAGTATTTAATCTGACAAAACCTTTCTCCTTTCCCACAGCTGGAGAAAGGAGCATGTGCTGAAATTTCAGTGAGGTCATGGAACAGATCTGCCCAAATCTGATCCACCACTTTTTTTTTTTTTTTAAAGAAACATGTTTAGAATTACACAATCTTGGAAATAACTTTGTATCCTCCATTAATTCACTGTGATGAGAAAAACACTAAAAATTCTGAAATTCTTAAACTTATATCCATGTTTAAGTAACAAGTTGATAATTAATAGGACTTAGATACTCTTAGCAGTGTAAGAAAAGTGTCTATTTTTCCTGTGCGAAGTATCTGCATATGCCTATCTAGTGCTTTCTATTGCAGAAATGTCATGGAAAATGCGGGAGACAACCTCGTCTCTCAGGAGCTTTCATTAAAAGGGTATTCCTTTTTTTACATAACTCTTTCCTTCTGAGCTCTGTGAAATATTTTTGTTTAAATTGTAGAAGTCATTTTAAGCATATGTAGTTAGATCTCCTTAATGTACATGTGCTGAAATTTAGGGAAGTATGCTGAGTTTGTACTGGACATTTATCAGCCTATACAAAACTCTTTTAAATTTCGTATTAGTTTTCCTTTACAGAAAAACCTCACCATCAGCCTATATGCTGTATGTTGAAAGGAACAGGCAGAGCAGTGCTGGCTGGAGATCTGCATCCTTGCCCCAAACTCATCAAAAGTGCAGCTTAAGCAAACTCTCCGAGCTTAAGCATGCTCGGAGAGAAGGGTCCAGCATTTGACTAGGAAGTATTTTTATATGTTCTGGGATACTTTGTATCAGTGGTAATACAGATGCATGCACAAAATATGTTGTACTTATGCTGGCATCACTTCATAACATTAATATGGTTTACTTAGTTGCTTGTTTCTGTCTGGCACACTACTTTTCCTAATAAGAGTACCCAAGGTGAGAGGAGAGTGTAAAAACCCTGCCGCTTCTGAAGTGCAGTGTACCAAAACCTACCTTGCTTTCCACTAAAAATTCCAAAGTTCTCCAAACTTTACTGGTGCAAGACCTCCAAAAGTCAGGTATACTGGATTAAAGATTACCTAAAGAAGACATTAGTCTCTTCTGTTTTCATACTAAAAAATTATTAGAGATTTTTAAAAACTTTTATGACTATTATGCCAATGGTTGATAGAACAGACTGGCATATCCACAAACGTTCATGTGACATTATACACATTTGTAATAGTGGGCAGGAAGGAATGCTGCATGTTCCAGCACATACTAAATTCCTGCTCAAAATGCTTTGTATTTTTGGTAGGTTTACAAAACAAAATAAGATATTCAGTAGCTCATGAACACAAACCATATTTGCAAGTTCCAGTTGTGGAGTAAATAGAAGGCAGTTTTTTAAAGGAATAGTTTAATAAGGAAAAAAAGAAATTCATTGCTATAGTAAGGTATAAATAGCATATGTGCTTTAGGAAGGATAAAAGCACGTATTATCCATGTGCACATTCTTAGTAAGCTGATGGCAAGACAACTAATTCCTCGTAAGCAGCATTTGTAAATAAAGGTTAGTCTATTAGTTGTGGTACATTACTTACAGAGCCAAGGGATCAGAGATCTTTCCCCTGTACCCTTGCTGTTTTCTCCATAGTTTTGCTGGTCTGGTATTTCCTAAACTGCTTACTCAGAACTTGCCCATCTTCTAAACCTAGAGGTCAGAGTTTTCTCTCTTTAAAAGAAAAATTATTAACCTTAAACTTTAAGCATTTGATTTGATTGTGCTGTACAGGTGTTACATTTATTGAAAGCTAAGGCATTCGTGAGGATATTCAAGTTTGATTTCCACACTGTTACACTATGTGCTGGTTTAACATCACATACATGGCATCTAACAAACTGAAGTAATAGCTTTTTCATTTAAATGTTGAATTAAAAGCAAGACCAACAGCAGAGAAAACGAGAATGTTTGGATAGTACTTATCCCCTATCAACCTAAAAGCTATTGCAGCTTTTTGTATCCATTCATTCTAGGGACCAATTAATTTTTCTTCTACCTTCTCTGTGTGATCCTCCACTTATTTCTATACATCTGCTGCTCTTTAGGAGTAAGATACCACATTAGTTGTACTGCAACACAATGTACTATGGCACAAGGCAGGCGCATTCTTATATAGTAATTTACAGTCTTAACGTATGAGCAACAAAAAACCTCAATATTTCATACGCTAGTACATCTGTCAGGTTCCTTTATATCATACCATTTGCACTGCAAATATACTGCATCTTCATCCTAGAAAGAAGAGTAGGTTCATTGACTAAGGACCTAATCTTAAGAACTGCCAACAGTCATACTGGAAGGAGAGTTGAAGTCTGATTTTTTTTTTTATATTTTTTTAAATTTTTTTTTTTTTTAAGTGAGGCACTAAACCAATGAACTGTAGATAAAAGCTTTATTTTTTTTTCCCCCCAAGGGAAAGTAGGTTAACTCAAAAAAATAACTTAGTCCAGTGAGTAATTTTTCTCTTAAGTATCAGGAACAGCTTACTCCTTATTAAAAGGGCTATACAAATCGCCATTTAAAAGATGTTAATTCAAAGCCATCAAAAGGGAGGAAATGCCCCTTTGCTTTGTTTCACACTAATCACGTTCTTAACTGCTTGTTGCCATTTTTCTGGGACAAATATGGATATAGGTTACCAATACAAAAAAAAAAAAACCCAGCAGCTCTCTGAGCAACAAAAAACTCCAAGTGTTGGTTATGTAGGGATGCTAACAGAGCAACTGCTGCAAAAATTTATTTAAAAAAAAAAAAAAATCTTCTGGCTGTTGACCTTCATGCTCCAACATCAGAGGCTGTAGCTGGGTATCTGTAGCAATACAGTTTGTTGTCTGCACCTCCACTCAAGAGCAACTGATGAGAGGAAAAGAAAACTGATTAATATCAGAACTAAGCAAAATACCTACACAAAAGTTGAGGACTCTGATTTTCTTTCCTTTGAAGATATAAACAGAAATAACGAACTGTTAAGGCATGACTAAAACCCAGAATCAAACTACAGAAGCAGCCTTGTCTTGTACCCTCCTCCTAAAATTAGAAGCAAAGTTTTTGTGGGAAAACTTACAAAGCTTTTCCAGCCTCTTACTGAGAATGGGAACTACACTGAGACTCTTGAACACTAAAAAAATGGGTTTTTTCCCATTTTATAGATGTGTGTACCACTACAGTAGCAGAACAGCTTGCTATAGAGAATTATATAGTTCCCTCCTTCTACATGTACTGCCATGTCCCAGCTGTCAGTTCATGCTGCTGCTTTAGTCTCCATGGCAGCAAATACCTTGGTACCTTGGAACATGTATTTTTCTCAGCAAGGTGTGGTGCTCTTCCCGTGTCTCTCCTTGTTTGGAGTATCAGTGTAACACCCACTTAATGCTACAGAGCTTCAACTCCCATCCTACTCCTTTGCACTGTAGCATGGGGAAGTGCCGCAGCGCATATGACAATAACACCTTCTCTTTTACCCAGTATCAACCACAGCACAACTAAAACTTCCTGTTCTATTCTGTCTTTAAGCATAAAGGAAAAAACAAGTCCGTGACTGCTTTTAGCCCTCTTCCTAACCACCATGCATATAAATTGAGTAACTTGCTCTTCAGATTCTTACCCCTGCTTCTGTCCAGTCCACACACAAAACCTTGTCTTCATGAGCAGCCAAGTCATACAGAGGAGCTTTGCAACTGGTAAAACACAGGTATTTACAGTCACACGTTTGCAGTTACATGAGCAATCACAGAAAACAAAATTGGTCCCTCGAAGAAATACTACCACAATGTTATCAAACAGATCTGGTCTAGCAGTTATAAATACGTCCAGAGGCTACAGATATCTACCATCTGTGACATTTTCTCCAGAGCTGATTACATCAGTTTTAACCTCTCCTACATACCCAAGGAGAAAAGCAGCAAAAATTTTCACCTGCTTGCAAACTACCTTGAGACTGAAATTTAATCAATCTGCTTTTTAGGAACAGTTTATTATATAGTTTCCCTCTTCCATGTGTGGATGCTGCTTGACTGCGTGTGTTTTCCAGAAAAGCCATTTATGTCTTCTGAATGCAAACCATTTCATTGCTTGGAAATCTGTAATAAAAGGTCTGAAAAAAGTATCAAGTGAAACTTCACACTGCTAGGCTCAATCCTTAGAAAAAGAATGTATTTTGTTCTTTAAAATAGAGGAGTGGTTAGCAGACCTTCTGCTGTTCCTAATCCCAGTAGCAATATTATGGTTGCTGTGTTCTGCATTTTAATCAATGCTGCTGTTAATGCCAGGTAAGTTCTGTGTTGGAAGGCTATAGAGCTCTCACAGATGTTAAGCTACAGGCCCTCTGGTAGACTACAAGTAGTTTTCTCCCTTTTGTTATATGCTTGACTCCTAAAACCTAGAGGATTTTCACAAACACTGCAGGAGTTTCCAATTAATGTCTCGGACTGCTTTTGCTATTTCATTAGGTTAACTGACCCTGGAAGCTTACATGCCTATGAACAGTAAAGAACCCATGTTTATTTTACCTCCTTGTGTCCCAGAGCTTCACAATGTTGTCCAGAGAACCAGAGATCAGCTGATGCTCATGGGTAGGTGACCACTTCACAGATGTCACCCAGCCTGTGTGAGATGTCAGAGACAGGAGAACCAAGGAGCCATCTGAACAGGAAAAGAGCAGAAAAAAAAAAAAAAAAGACATCAGTAGATGCCAGCTGAAACCAGCACTTTTAAGATGCATAAAAAATCCAGTGAGAAAAGCAGTCAGCAACATATTTGCATTCAAGGTTTTTCTCCCACCAGTACTTCTAACTTCAAAAATCAAAATGAACTTTGAAGAAAGCAAACAAAAATATTAGCCACAGAAGTTTGGGGGGAAAAAAAACCCAAAACAAACCAACAAAAACCAAAAAACCCCAAAACCAAAATTCAAAATGCATTTTCTTGTCACTAAACTCTCTTTTCAAAGATTTTTAAAAAAAGGCAAACAAAAAAATTGCTTTTTTTATTAACACAGAAGAAGGTAATACTGTTAAACTCTGGATTAGATTTATAGAGGCTAAACAAGTAAACATGTCTCTGAAATAAATCTGGCAGGCTCAGTCATAAATTATTTGCAATCCTGTCAGACATGGCACCATTATACCGTAACAAAGTGACTACTATCTCACTTTAATGATGTCCGACCAGTTTAGGTGTGAACCTTACCAAAAAAAAAAAAAAGTTCAGGCATGCAACTGCACAATTGAATATTCATTACGAAGTTTAAAAAAAAAAAAAAAACAACAAAAAAAAGAAAGAACCTAAGCTGAGTTAGTTTTCTAAATTATTAGGTGAGATATCAAAAGAAGTCTTGCATCAGATTATGGAAAATAGATATAATCTTTGTATTTAATAAAAGCCCCCAAGTGGCTTGTTTCAAGCAGAGGGACCAGAAAACAGTTTGTGAGATGTCTCCCAACAGCGAGAAGTTCTGATTTTGAAAAAGCAACTTTGTGAACATGCATGTTTTAGGTCACCTTTGCTGCGAGGATCCCATAGTCTAATATGTCTGTCAGTGCTCCCGGATGCAAGGCGTCGACACAGTGGTGAGTAGGAGACAGAATTAAACACTTTGTTTCCTGTCTGTCAGAAAAGAAAATAGTAACTAAGAGAGGAGCCACTATTTTTACACCACCTTTTTATTTGAGCTGCACTGTAGCTGAACCTACAGACAAAGTATAGTGATCTCACCAAAGTTGATTTGAGATCTCCAGTCTCAGCGTCCCAGAGCTTAATGGTGTGGTCCCATGATGCACTGCAGATTTCTTCAGCATCTGACCAAAGCACAGAGGAGACGGCTTCTGTGTGGCCAGAGAGGGTTGCCAGGGGAGTCTAGAATTTAAAGGTGGGAGGAGATTAGATTGAATACTGTCGATAAATCTGTTCGTTCAACAAATAAAAATACATGTCTGATTAGCCTCAGACATATCACCAGAAATTTTCATATAGTCACTTTGTTAATAAAGAGAAATTATTTTCTGTGGCCACGCTTTTAAAATAAAATCCTGGACAAACCTGGAGCTCATCTTACCCTTGTTAGTCCCAACTGTTCAGTTTTCTGCTTCTTCCGTGGTCTGTTAGCTGCTTCTTCCATTTCATCCTCTTCATCTGTAGGTACTGTGACAGAAGACAGGCAGATTTGATCTAGAGGTTTTTGAATTTCATTTCCATATAAGCAATTAAGCAAACCTCCATATTTACAGTACCTAACCTGTCTATGATGCATGAATATTTTAACCTTGCACCTCTGATCTGATCAGTATTATCTCCATTTTGAGCATGAGGAAAATGAATACAAGTTAAGTCATCTTCTCCAGATCATGCAATTTTAAAATGAAGACCCAAGGAATTTTTAAGACCATCCCTACTCATGGAAAATCCCAATAGTAATTCAAGTGCGTAATAAAACACAATCATTCTTTTAGATACAATACCTACATATATACTCCCGAACTATAAGAATGTGAGTTATAACAGTGAAAGAAGGCCTTCAGACCAAATGGAAGTTGTCTACATTTCTAGAAAAGACCTGGTAATCTTACTGTCCTCCATATTACGGTGTTAATAATAGAACAGGAGCATAACCCACAAACGTTTGTAAGAGGTCTATATGCAAACCTGCGTATTTATATAAATCCATTAAAAATAAATGAAAGAGAGAAGTACGGTATTCTGAATAAAATAACCATCAGCAGGCAGCTAATAATGATACCTGAAATTAAGTATGGTCTTTGTTACCAACCAAAACAGTAACTTAAGACAGCGATGGATAATTGTGATTTTGCAAAGGGGGGAAAAAAAGTTCTATCTTGCTTTTAATATTACAGATTCAAATTTTCATAAACAAAAAAGTATTCAGATACCCATCTTTCAGGTTGTCATTAAGTAGTTTTTTGAAGACAGCCAATAATCCCAGCTTACACTTATCTTACCTGCAGACCAGATCTTTAACATCTTATCCCAAGATCCACTGCAGAACTGTATGAACAGAAATGTTTTGTTAAAAGTTGATCCAGACAGACATCGTAAGCCATACTAAGTACACTTCCTGCTTGAAAAATTAACCAATGAGTTATAACACGTGAAGAACAGTGCTAGGCTCCTCCAAAAAAAAAAAAAAAAAAGTCTGGTACAGATCAAATTATTCTTTTCCCTTTCTTTGCAGGAAAAAATATCTACAAAATATCTCTTTCTTTCCTTCAGCACTACAAGGTTTTATTTTAACCTGTCTGATATGAATTCAAGCTGGAAGAGATGACTCCACCTTTGGGTTGTGAGTGCTTTTAATTGTTGAATTCCTGGATAAAGGGAAAGGACCTCTTCTATCACCTGCTTTTTCTTAGTATCACTCTGGAAATGTTTTTCCCACCAAAGCTACTGTGAAAATTTAGGGCAAATTTGAAAATAGTTTATTATAATGCAAAATTTGCGTGTATTAAAAGCAAAATTTATTTAAAAATAAACATTCAATTTCACTTAAGTCAAAAGCAGTGGTATAATGGCTTGTGCTATCTAAAGTCACCTTCAGCTTTTTGTGCTACTAGAGGTTAATTGCATTGCTTTGTTTGAAAAGATGGTCTAGTGTTGATGTGCAGCACTCTTAATCCTCAATAACCACCACTTATAACAAGATTGGAAATTTATCAGTGTGTCAGTCATAGTAACACGATGACTAGTATCTGTGCAGGGACAGAAAGATGATTTTTGAGATACAGGCTGCTAACATCCCAAAGGACAAAGATTTCTTTCCAGGAGTCACTCACTTTAGTTCTCGTGCAATCAACAGCTATGGAGTCTACACTGCCAGCGTGTCCCCTGCAGCAGTGAAGGGCTTTCACTTTGTTTTTCTCCACATTCCACTCCCACAGCAGGATAGTTTGGTCCATAGAAGCACTGAGTAACAGGCACGATAAACTATCTGAGGAAGAAAAAAATCACGCTCGCACCCAACTTGGCTTTCCAGAGTCTTTATAGTAATTATTCTAGTCAAAGAAAAATAGCAGATAGATAGAAACCCATACATATCTCAGTTTACATCATGTTACCCTGCAACTACAATTAATATAAAAAATATACACCAGTATTTGCCAATGAAGACTGCAAAGTGGATAGCTAACATACTTATTAAACTATGTTCATTACTGTTAAAGGACTGTTTTACTTGCACCATTATTCAATTTCTAACACCACTAACAGAGATTGAAATAACTGTAGCATTTAGATTATTAGATATTACTACTCCCCTAATATAAATACTGACCTTGCTTCACCCATGCCACGTCCTTCACTACTTCTGTATGCCCAGCTATCGTCATGATGGATTTTCCTTCCAAAGACCAGATTCGAGCAGTCTGATCATAGCAGCCAGTTAATATCCTACAAAGTACAGAATTTGAAACATTCTTGTTTTCAAAACCAACGTTTTTATGAAAAAAAGCTTCAAGCAGAAACTCAGAAGAATATTAGCACAGTAACTGGTTAGCTGAAACAAATTCACAGTATAGCTACTGCAGGGGAGTGGAGTGGAAATAATAAATTGAGTTTGGAAAAGTAAAAAATCTTTTTGTTACAGAGTAAAGCTTCATTAAAGCCTACAACTATACTGCATATTCTGGTAGGTGAGACTTAAGATTGCTTACATCATTTAAAATAAAAGATCATTTGTTGTTCATGGTATGTTACTAGAGGATCTCAAAGCATTTTCAAACCATTACTTAATATAGGAACATTGCCGAGTTGATTAGAAAATTTATGTGAAAATACAGTAGAAAAGGACAATTATAATTGGGTTTTTTAAAGAAAAGCTCTACATAAAGGTACACTATTAGATTTGTTGTTAATGAATATCACATTTGAAGTCAAAGGTTTAAGTTAAAAAAGAGACAAGGAAATCGTACTGTCCTTTAAGAGAAAGGGTAGTTAAGAGCATTTGTATTATCCATTTGTATTAACAGCATCTCACGTTCAGTGACTGTAGCTGTTTTGTACTTGTGTTAAAGTCACTGTCAGCATAGAATAGAGGTGTTAAAACAGAACTGCTTACAAAAGCAAGTACCTGACTGACTTGACAGTTTAAAAAGCAAAAAACAAAAACAAACAAACAAACAAGGGGGGGGGGAAGATTGTTAAAGAGACAGAATACCGCTCCATTTGACACCACAGTGTCCTCCGCACGCAACAGGAATAAGCAAGACAAAACTAGAACTGGCTTAGTGCGGTACCATTCTTCAGTGGCTTGAACAGAACTGATCCAGTCATCGTGGAAGATGCATTCCTCTGGCTGAGGGGCCATGTATTTCTCCACGTACTCTATTTCCACCACTTCTTCCTGAGCTCACAGACACAATACTTATTTAGTGTGGTTTTATTTTTTAAAAAATCAGTAACAGTAGTATTTAACTGTAGTGTGGTGCAAATATACAAGTTTATTGGACAAAGATCTTGGTATCCAAGTCCTTTGTCACATTACTAGAATTAAAGTCCTTAGAAAAAAAAGTGTCTGAATTATATTGCTTTCCATATTTTCATCAAATTGCTATTAAAAGCAAGCTGGAAGCAAAAGCAAGTAATTTCACTCTTCTCAGGTTCCTCTTCTTCTGTATTTACCCATATAAAACTGGTGTGTAAAATACTTTACAGCCTTTTCAAGAGGCAATACTAACCTCCCCTGTTATTCCCCAATGTAACTAATAGAGTAGAAGACAAAAATATATTAATGATGAACTGAATAAGGCAAGAATTTCTCCTCTGAACTATACACAGACAACAGATTGGATAATGATGTTCCTTGCCCTGCTCAGTCCCATAGTCTCTAACCACTTTGCAGTTCAAAATGGATTTACACATACAGGGAATTCTCCTGGCAAAGTCAGAAAAGAAATAAAACTGAGCAAGGAAATCTACCTAGTCAGGATGACAGTGTAATACCTAAATCAGACTGAAGTAAACTGGCCAAGTCTGTTCTACTGTCCAAGATGGGGAGAAATCGAGTATGACTTACCGTGGAGATATTTTCCATTTCCATGTGCGTGACCAGCGGCATACGCAAGAACTGGCCATTGATAAGGAAGTCAAATTCCACATATTTGTGATCCGCTGAAACAAATTAGGAAAAATCCCTGTTCAGGTGTCACTATTTATTTGATACCATTAAGAACAGCACCATTCTGTGGCTGGTTCAGGAGAACGGAGCCAGCAAGAGGTTAAAAAAGACAAAAAACCACCCCACCCCCGCCCAATAAAACAGTCGGTTTCTTCTCCCAGTTGTCAATGGGCAGCCTACGAATTCCATAGGATTACGTGAGTTAAGAGGGAAGGAAGATTTGCTGTTGGCGTTCAAAGAGTTAAGTTTGCCTCACTGTTAACATTCTTTTCTTAATTATTTTCTCTCTAGCTACATCTAATCAAACCCCAGTGATGCTTCATCACTGTTTTGCAAGGAGCTTGCCACTGCTAGCCCACATCTTTGTCATCACCAGCCAGAGTCCTGTGTTTGAGGCAGCAAGAGGAAAATCCTAAGATTTTTTGGCTTGTATTTCTCCCTCTGTAGTGGCATAGTTGACAAAGGCCCCACATTTTGACAAGAGCATTGTACTGTGCACTAATTTTTGTATTCAAGGTTGTTCGCAATGTCATGGGTTAAAACCATCTTACAGAAGTCTTGGTAGGTTAAGACACAATTAGTCTAGTTTCTTAAAGAAAATGGGATTTTTTCAAGAACACTGCACAGGTGTCTTTCCCCTGAAAATCTTTCAAGTCATTCAGGCCCATTTCAGCTAGCACTGAGAGAATGGCTGACCTCTCCTCAAAGGCTCTCATAAAACCCAAACCTTTGGTTTCGTTAGCTCTTTTGCCAGGTTTTGGGGAACTCTTCCATTCCCGTCTGCTGGGGCAGCTCGGTCTGTGGCACTGGGCTCACACTAATCCAGCCTTTGGAGCATTTCTCCTGGGGCTGCCCACCAGCACCGGTACCCGCCGAGTTTCAGATCAAGTTCCAAGAGTGCCTTACTCGGGAGAACCAGACCAAAACAGAAGGGCACGACGGGGTCAGGCTGAAGTCTGACCTTGCTGAGGGGTCCGTGGGTACTAGGGTACTGCTTCTGGCTTTGACAGCATGGTTCTGCGGCCAGGCCCGCCCTGAGCCATCCTGGTTGTGGCACTGTGCACTGCAACCAGCCAGGTTCATAGAATCATAGAATCACCTAGGTTGGAAGGGACCTTTAAGATCATCAAGTCCAACCATCGACCTAACGCTGCCAAAACCACCACTAAACCATGTCCCTCAGCACCACATCTGCACATCTTTTAAATATCTCCAGGGATGGTGACTCCACCACTTCCCTGGGCAGCCTGTTCCAATGTTTCGTAACCCTTTCAGTGAAAAAATTTTTCCTAATATCCAGTCTAAACCTCCCGTGGTGCAACTTGAGGCCATTTCCCCTTGTCCTATCCCTTCTTACTTGGGAGAAGAGATCGACCCCCCACCTCCCTACAAGCTCCTTTCAGGTAGTTGTAGAGAGCGGTAAGGTCTCCCCTCAGCCTTCTCTTCTCCAGACTAAACAACGCCAGTTCCCTCAGCGGCTCCTCATACGACTTGTCCTCTAGACCCCTCACCAGCTTCATTGCCCTTCTCTGGACACACTCCAGAATCGCAATGTTTTTCTTGTAGCGAGGGGCCCAAAACTGAACACAGTATTCGAGGTGGGGCCTCACCAGTGCCGAGCACGGGGGGGACGATCGCTTCCCTAGTCCTGCTCACCACGCTATTCCTGATCCAAGCCAGGATGCTGTTGGCCTTCTTGGCCACCTGGGCACACTGCTGGCTCATATTCAGCCGGCTGTCAAACAACACCCCCGGGTCCGACTCGCGTGGGGCAGCCTGTGGCAGAGCCGCGGCCCGTGCCCTCCCCGGGAGCGCGTGGTCAGGAACACGGGGCTGAAGTGGGACTTGTCACCTACCGTCTCCGGCCGCCAGCAGCTTGTTGATGAGGTGGCTGAGGTCGGTGGTCTCGGAGGCCGCGGGCACCGAGAAGGGCACATCCTCCACGGCGTACCTGCGGGCACAACAGCGCCGTTACTGCCCCTGCCCGGGGGTCTCCCCGCTGCCCCCCCCCACCCCCTCCCCGGACCGGGCGGGCGCCCCCCTCACC
>VFFE01007064.1:683936-795329 GCA_008921705.1 Burhinus oedicnemus | reverse complement strand
GCCGAGGGAGGGTGAGAGGAAAACGGGAGGGGAGGGGAGGGGGGGGATGTGGTCTCCCGAAAATAAAGAGGGGAGGGGGCACGGAGGGCGGGCACGAGCGCGCATGGCCGCGGAGCGGGGCTGCGCGGTGCGCGGCGGCGGCGGGGACGTGCCCCGGTGTGGCGGCCGCGGGGTGCTCGGTGCGCGCCGGCGCCTCTCGTCCTCCTCGGCCCGGCCCCCGGCCGTCGCCGTCCCTCCGCGCTGATCCTCTCTCTCTCTCTCTCTCTCTCTTTTTTTTTTTTAAAGTGTGACTGAAACAAAACAAAGCCAAAGGGACGCTGGATCTATCATTGGTTGATTTTCCTCCTTCTTTTTTTTTTTTTATTTTTTTTTTTTTTTTTTTTTTTTTCTTTTCTTAATAGGAATTGCTACTCAAATTAAAGTACATTTTACTGTTTTTCCTCTGTGAAAGCATCTAACCTGCATGGATTCCAGGGATCCATTGTTTGGACAGAGTGACTCTCCTGCAGCCTTGCCCATCGCAGTACGCCTCTCGGGCGGTTCTCCATCATCTGCTGCGCCCGCACGGCCACCCCAGCCACAGCCTCACTCTGCAGAGGAGTTCCACCTGGTAGACCAAACCGGGCAGCCTCTCTATGAGCTGCAGCCCCTAGGAGGGCCCAGTGCGCAGATGGTGAGTGTGTCTGAAACAGGGCAGGTGGTGTATCCACAGATGAGGGAGCTCTTTGAAGAACTCTCTTACATGGTGCTTGTTTGTTGTAACAACAGCTGATTCAGACTTTAGCAACAAGGTGAAACTTTTCAGTGGTTCAGTTCATGCTCCAGGTGCCCTTCCTCAGGTAGGCAAACTTTGTCTCCAACTGTTACTAATTTTATTAAACAACAACTTACATCTTTTGTCATTATCAAGCCTGGATGTTGTTGTGTGATGAGATCTCCTTCTTCTACCACTGCTGCTTTCTCTGTATTCCCTGGATAAGTCTCTCTGTGTTTTTCTGGTGGGATTGAAACATTAGCCATAAACTAACCTAATATGTCTCTCCCCCCCCCAATTAATTTGCTTAAAACATTGCTTTGTAATTCTTAACACTTCTTTTGTAAAAAGGTAACTGTCTCACCCAAAGGGTTTGGTTGGCATGTGTTGTGTTGGCACTAAAGACACTTCACTCATTTGAAGTGTAATAAATCAGAAACAAGATGATATTTTATTCTAGGTTTTATAACATCGTTGGGAACAAGTCCCTGGTAATTGTGGGAAAATTTACCATAAGGAGTTGTTTAAGTTTTCCAGAATTCCAGGAGATTTAATTTATATTTTTTTTTTAAAGTCTTGGAGCTTTTCTTCTATCTGCTTTTGCATAAACTACTGCCCATAGAGGTCAGTTTCTTAGGAGTAAAGGTCAACATTTTTGTATGTTGTGATTAATTCTGGTAGTCCATGAATGGGATTACAGTGAATCCAACTATGAATGGCTTTCAGGTTTTTGATAGCTTTAATAATAGTGTTGTAAGTTTCAAGTAAATGTGTAATTCATTGTAGAATCCTGTAACTAGTGGGTTTTTTTTTTTCTCTCCTTTAATCAATTAAAGGCCTATTTTAAAAGGGAGAAAGTGATTTTAAGAAATTGTCAATAAATAGACAGGTTCCTTATTATGTGAAATCAAGTTAATTTACAGGCCCTAATTCCAAGGAAGATATTTTCTGTTGTGGTCATAAGCAAGCCCAGTTGTGCTGCTTGATGATCACCATACAAACTAGTGCCATTCATGCTTTTGTGTGATTGCCTTACAGATGATTGTTGCCAGTCAGTCAGAAAATGGGCAGGTGCTGCATGTCATTCCTTCGGCCCAGCCAGGAATGGCCCAAGTGATTATTCCTCAAGGTCAGCTTCTTGATGTGACCAGCACACAGGGTGAGTTTAACCTGTGGGACTTGAGGGTGTGTGTGTTCCTGTGACTAGGCATATCCTGCATGATCTCTTTTTAAGAACCTTGTTTGTATGTTTCCTTTCATTAGTCAGTTATAAGACAAAAATACATGATTACTGAATCTGCTTTCTGATTATGAATCTGGCACCCTCTACACCACATTCTTCTGTTGGACAAAAGCCTTATGAAATAAGAGTTATTATGTTCACTTTAGATACGTGATGGATAAATCGAGATACCAAGCAGAAAGCGGCTTCTTGCCTTATTTACCATTAATAAGGATATTTGTGTCAAGTCAGACAGTGGTACTATCAGCTTCAAATGTTCACTGTCTGTTTACTTCGTTTTCAGTGCAGTAGTAAATTCAGATAAAAGAATCAATGTTGTTCTGGTCTGTTCCAGAGATCACTGGTGTTGTTGCATGTTTTGTGAAGCCAGGAATGAAGTACCTAGGTAGAAATTCAGTTCTCAATGAAGAAAATGAGATGTGTCTTTCACTTCATTGCTAAGTTGTTTTTTTTTCCCCTCAGTGTGTTAACTGTCACATTTTAAGTATGCGGTGAGATGCACAACTAGAAGCGTGAATTTTAAGAACAGATTTTTTAGAAAAGGGAGACACTAAAATCTGAAAGCATTGATTATTTATCTGCAAGCCTTGCTAGGTGCTAAAATGCTGTGTACTAGTTTATGTTCACAGAATAAGACTGAGAACTAGGCTGTCACATTTTATTAAACCCTCCAAGGTTTTTTAAACTGTTTTTGCATTTTCTGTATAAAATTCTCAAAACCTGAGCACTAGTTAAGTGCCCCTGTGGAATGAGAGCTCAAAGGTAAGGCTAGAGTCCTGATGCTGGGTGGATACACAAAACAGTTGGGATTCAAGTCATGACCCAGCCTTTTCAAGTGCAGTTGGAATATAGTTTCATGACCTTGCATTGAAAGGCTTGCGCCTACCCTAGTGCTTGTCCTTCTCTCCCTCTCCACCTGCTCTTGCAGGAGTAAAAACACCATTTGGTTACAGTGTAGTTTTACATGACTTTAGGTTGACTGTGAGTCTTCAGTTACTAAAGAATTGCTGCTACTTTTTGTAGGCAATAAGTTGCAATGCTGAATAGTATTTTTGTATTCCTGTTTTTCATCCTACATGGAGCTCTCTGTTTGCAAATAGCTCAGTTTCACAGTATTTGAATATATGTTCTGTAACAGTGCTACAGGCTTTTTTGTGGGTTTTTTGTTGTTTGGTTTTGTTTTGTTTTTTTTTCTAGAGACTTACTGTGTAAAAGACTGTAGTTATTTGATCTTTAAAAGACCATTAGGAAGACTTGTCAGTGGTTTACTGTGGCGATTAAAGGGGAAGGAGAACAGACTGTCAGCCCTTGAGTTTCACTTGCCTGCATGTCGTGGTCATGCATGAAATGGCACAGGCTTCAGAGTAGACCTTATTGTCTTAAGGGCACATCTACACAGAAGGAACCAGTGTTCTGAGCTTTGAGCCAGAGTGCTGTTACTCTGAGGTGCGCACTTATGAATCTTCTGGCAGAAGCTTTAAAGTGGAGTGATTTCTGTACTGAGTCAATAGCTTATTACTCTCTCTTGCAATGGGTAAAGAAGCTTGCATAATTGAAGGGCAAAAATTCTGCCTCTAAGAGAGGTCCCTCTTCTTTATGTTGAGACCAAAGTATCAAATGTCTGCTTTCAGAGTTTTCCATTATGTTTTTGTTTAACTATACACACAGGCTTCAATCTAACAGTATGTTTTGGCTTATGGATTTCTCCCCGTTACCAAGAAAGGCTAAAACATTCGTTCTAACAGCATGTCAGATTCAATTACAAGAGGCCTGTTTTTTCTTGCTTAGGTGTTCTTTTCGAAGTACAAAGCAGTATCGTAATCTCCTTTTCTTATTTTTAAAAGCAACCAGTGTGTGATTTGCAGCTGAGCAAAATAGTTGTATAATCCTATATGGATTTGTGGAAATATAAAGCAGAGTAATTTACAAGTTCTTCTGATTATTTGCTTTGTTGTGGAAGGATTCATTAGCAGTAACATGATTACCAAAGTTCTGGATTACAACCTGATCAAGTATATCTTCATATGTGTGCCTAGAATTTGAGTATAGGTTCACAATTATTAAACTACTTTATCACCTAAAAACCTGATCTCATATGTCAAAATGCTTGCTTTTCCAACACACAGAGTTTTCTCATAGGTTGTCATTTCCCCATTCTGAGTTCAGTTATTAACCAGGAGGATGTTTTATTTTTGCAAAGATGTTTCGGAAGAGAAGTGTGGTGATGGGAACTTGCAGACTGTGGCGGTGGCTGCTATAGCAGACAGTACAAGCAGTTACATTCTACATCCACAGGCATCTCTCACCGTATCGAGGAAGACAACCACCAGGTAGGTCAGGAGTTAAAAGGATGAACAATTGGTTTGATCCACTGTTAGTGCTGCCCTTTTTTCTTGCAGTTTGTTTTTGCAATGGTTATCACAAAATTACCATAGAATAGAGGTTATGAACCTTTAGTATTAGTGAATGATCTGTAGCTAACTGTGTTTGTAGGCAGCTTTTGCATGTGCCAGAGCAGTGGAAAAAGCAGTTTAAGTACCTGTATTCCAGAGATAGTTGGATATATTCTGATCAGAGCAATAGGTGGACATTTAAAATAGCACAGTGCAAATTACAGAAATTACCCCAAATAGACAGTCATACTGCCAACTAAGAGTTGAAAGTGATCCAGTGAAGGAGCTGCAGGGAAAGTTGAAATTTGAGGCAGCAGAGTTTCTTGTACAAGTATATTAAAAGCTATATAAACCATCCTCCCACAAGAAGGGTTGATTGTAGAGATTAATTTTTTAGATGGAGATTTCAATAGTTGGCATTAACAATCTGAACAATAGTTAACAGTTAACAACAACAGTTGACATTAAATCTTTGTTCTCTGGATAACGTCTTCAGCTTCTTTTGATAAAATAAGAGAAAGTAGCTGCTAACAGTGTGTTCTGCAGCACATATAGACAGGTGGGTTCGTTAGCAAAGTTTCTAAAGTTAAAATAGTTATGTTTTTCTTCTCTTGATACTCACCTGATTCTGTCCCTGTGCCAAGTGATGCCTACTATTTTAATTCCTGAATAGTCTGGGATTCTTCTTTGCTTAAAAAACCCCCCGAAACAAACCAACCAAACAAAAAAAAAACCAACAACAAAAAAACCCCAAAGATGACGTTTATTCTGTGGACTGCAGGCTGGCTTTGCATTGATTTATGCTCTTTTGAAATCGAGACAAAGAAGAGATCAGAATAATCTCACTACAGCACAAATTATATATATTCAAGAAACATTTAAAGTGAAGAGAAACAGTTTGTGAATGGATTTTGTAAACACAGTCTGTACATGTTAGAAAAATAATTCTGGAAAGGAGACATATTTGCATGGACAGGAGGTGATGCACTTGAGTTCTGCAATAACGAACATTGAGTAAGCATTGTTTCTGCTCCAGTTTTTGGGAAATGGAGAAACTACAGACTTACTTAAAATAGTTACTGGACCTGATTTTCAGTAATTTAAAATATGCTAAAACATGCAGCATTTAACAAGTGTTTGATACGGTTTTTAAATCTTTAGCATTTTAACATCAGTCTGCATAAGACAATCAACTGGTCTGTTTCACCATGTTTTGTCTATTGTTGTCAAGCAACAACACTGAGAATACCAAATGCTCAAAGGTCGTCTTGAATGTAGAAAACAGTGGGCTTTTTAAATACTTATATTTACTGTGAATTATTTTAACAATGAAATAGCATATGGGGAAATTGAACCCCGGGTTTTTAAGGCAAGTTGATGCAATATCTAGTTTGATCATATGCTGTAGGGTTATACATAATGCACTGATTTGATATGTTACCTGTAGTTTAGATTAAATTGTTTCTTTCCTGGATGTCTGTGTAGCCTTTTACTATATTTTTTTATTTTTCAGGGTAGTGGAAGATCCCTTTCCTATCCCTCTCCAGCCATTGCCGCCAAATACGCCTGCATGGGCACGCCGTCTCAGGAACTGTGAGGTGGGCTGCAAAGAATTCTGACTTGATGTTTTATCATCCAGACCTAAGATATTGATCCTGTTCCATGAAACAAATAATGTTCGTAGTTGTATTCTATATTGTTGTTTGTATTCTATATAGTAATGTTCAAGTTGTGTTCAAGCTTCTGGTATTATGAAATAGTACTGGTACTAGCTGGTACTACTAGCACATTTAAACACATCAAATGCTATGGAATCCCTTCCTTTTTTGGGAATACTAGAATAGGTGACCATTAGCAGCTCCTCAAGTAAAAAATATGCTTCTGAAATCTCGATGCCATACAGTGCTGGGAAAAGCCACTGATCCACACTTTGTGTGCCGTGTTAGAGTTCACTCTTGAACTACAGTACAAGCTTTGCTGTCTTCTGCTGAGCAAACTGTTTTTTGTTGCCCTTAGTGATCCATTAATTAAAGAATGAAATTGTTTTTGTATGGCCTGAGTCTGCAGCTATTCATACTAGTTTGTGTTGTCACTTAGAGATCAAAATCCATGTGTCTCACCAGGGTCAAGTCTGGGACTTAACAGAGCACCTTAATGTCAATGTTTTACTAAGGATTTCCATTTTAGGTATTCTCACAGAATTTTGGTTTTGGGGTTTTTTTTGTACCAGCATGGTTACCTGTGCTTGTTTTCTCTTTTGTTAAAAAATGCTCTGTCTTTATTCCCTGTGATGGCTTTTGACCTAAACAGAACTCTATTTGCATGTTGTTAGATGTCTGCAGAACTGTCCTGATGACTGGGATGATATCAACAGCTAGAATGCATCATAAATCACTTAAAAGGAAGGGAGGGGAGATGGGAAGATTCTTGAGAGATCACCTACCCCTTCCTCATGCTACCAGACTCTTCCTGATAGATGTTTATTTTACTTTCTCTTAATACTCTTTAAAGGAAAACTCATACTCTCTCTAGCTGGTTCACCTCTTTAGGTATCCTTACCATTTGAGGTTTTTCCTATTGACTTGGCCACTGATAACTGGAAATTGCAGTTGCAGGGACTTAGAAATGGAATTTCTTTCTGTATCAACTTAAAAATAATTTTTACATTAACTAAAGATATTAATCTATTCCTCTTTCTGTTATATGCCTTTTATTTCATATAAATGGTGAGAAAATTAGTAACACTAATTCTTCCATGGTGAAGATACTGTTTTCACAGAATAAATGAATCAATTCAGATGGCCAGTTAGTTCTTAAAAGTCCAGTAAGATGTATAGCCCCCATTACTGTGCTTTTAGCACTATGCGGCACGTAATTTGCTGTCTTAACATTGATGTAGCTTAGATTATCTGAATAATTTATTATTGGGTTCATTTTACAGGAGGACTTGTGTTATGGTCTGCTTGGTCTATCTGAATCTATTACAAGAAATTTCACCTGCTGTGTTTAAAATTCACTGCAGCAGCATTTGTTAGAGTTCTTATTTTTAAAGAAAAGAAAATCAAAATACTGTCTTTGAATGTGTTCTGAGTATGTAAACGTCTGCCTCTGCTGTTCAGCAGAACTATTGCCTGTATGTCCCTGTTCCTTTAAAAAAAAAAATTATTTTGTTGCTGTTCTCCCTGCAGAGTCAGCCCATCCAAGGAAAAATAACCCAAATTCTCTTCTTCCTTGTGTGTTACCAGCAGAGTTGCTTTGCTGAGTTTGTCAGTTACACAGTATAAATCGGCTGGAGACTGCTAGGATGCATGTGCCTTTCTGTCGGCACAGACTAGAGACAATGGGATTTTGAGGTGTCATTTATCTTTCAGGTGTAACTGTCTTGCAGAATGTTTTGTTACTAGTGACAGAATAGAAGGATCCAACTGGAATTTGGAGATCTAGTAGAGGTGCAGGTAAATGTGGCAACTTCCAATTCCACTCTTTCAGTCATTGGCCAGAATAGAAACAAACAGTGCTGAGGTCTGTGTGAGTGTCACAGAAGATGCCAGCAGGTGAAGCCATGGCATAGCTTTGGTACCTGCTGCCAATCTTCTAGAAGAGACGTAACAGAAAAGTAAAACTCCTGAAAAGAAAATTGGTTCTGCTTTACCTCAAACCAGGACACAATCGTGTATCCCAGGGAGCTGGCCGAGATGGAACTCCAAAGGGCAATGACTCCTCTGGCAGTTAATACTGCAGACAAACACAGAGCAGTAAAAGCTGCAGCTGTCCAAAATTGACACTAAGCTCTGTGTTTGGTGTTGATTCCCTGACTGCCTTGAAATGTTTGGCTTACACTTCCTGTGCCTAGACAGTGTAACGCCTCTGGTATCCTGCTGCTAGTTTACTCAAGGAAAACTGTAGTCTTGGTATGTGTGCTTCAGTGTAAGCTTTTATGTATGCTTGCTGAGATGAGGCCAGGGGAGAGAGAAGGAATTGCTCCTTTTTTTCGCTTTAAAGCTTGGCTGGAGTTGAAGGGTTGGAAAGTATCAGATTACGTCAGGGTAATTACATTGTTAATAAAAAGTAGATTTTAAATAAATAAATAAATAAGTTATTTTCTATAACCTACTTAATTTTCAGTGATCTGATCGGAATGCGTTTCCAGCATGTATCAGCATACTGAAATAGTGTAATTAAAAACTACGTTAATTTATCAACTGTACAGAGCTAAGTTCATTTATTTGTGTGGTGCATATGGTCTCATTTGTTCCTACTTGGGAAGCTCCTAGAGAGTAAGGGTCCTTTGTGCTATATGATTTTCGTCTTCTCATCCTCCTCTCCCACCAGTTTTAGGAAAATCGTCTATCTTGTGCAGAAGTAAAGCCAGAATAGGAGACAGTGCCTTAACTTTTATCACTACTTTTCTGGCACAACAGTTTTATCAGTCTTCTCTCATCTCCCTAGAATAAGGTCAATGTCCTATTTTTTAGCGACAGGTATAGGATGTGGAAAGAAAAGCGCTGGTGTCACAGTATTCACTGTGTGGAGGGGTACTGTAGTCCCTCTTGCAAAAGGGGGCATCCCAGGTTTCTGTAAAGAAGGTACTTCTGATACTTCTCAGTCTGTGTTGCTTTGTCTGGATTTTTCAGATCAAGTTTTGAACAGAAATGTTAGTTATAATTTGTGGCTGAACAATTGCCAGCTTCTCTTTCTCACCACAGCTGTGTGAGTGCAGCCTATGTAGACTTTCTTAACTGCTGGAGCAGTGCAGTGAGCTGCTGAAGTGTAAGCGACTGGTATCTCAGAATGACTTGTGCAGCCGGTGCATACATAACCCTCTGCTTTCAGGCCTGCGCTAGCAGCAGCACTCTGCTGGCCCAGTTCATTCACAAGGTGTGCATTTGCTCTCTGTTGACTTTAGGTCTTGCTAACCACAGGCATTTTGTTTTGCTTGGGCGACTGTGAGGCAGGTTTTATGCAGTCATCACTAAAGTATTTGTGCGATAATAATTTTGGAGAGACACTGTTGCTGCTTTTGTTGTCAGTATTATTTAAACATCTGGCTACTCTGTCACTGAAGGTTGCAAAATAGATCCATTAGACTGTAGTACTTATTCACCATGCATTTGCCCCACAGATATGCTTTAAGGCTGAGCTGGCAATCTACTCCGGGTTTTACTTCCAGCTGCTTGGTCAGCCTGATCCCGAGCTGCATATGAACAGAAGCGAGCATGGCGTTCCGAATTCAGATGGAAAGCTTTTCACTGTCCCACTGCTTTCGCTGCTTGCTGGCTGGCCCTGGTAGATCATCACTGAAACAGCTGTGATGGCTCTGAGTAGCGGAACAGCTGTCACAGGGGATGTTGCAAAGTCAGCAAATGTTTGTGGTGTGCTTTTTTGTTTGTGGGTGGTTTTTCTTTTTTTTTTTTTTTGGTGTGTTTGTTTTGTTTGGTTTTTTTTTTACTTTGAGTCAGGTTAGATACAGTTTTTCTGGAGTCACCCAGATCTTAGCAGAGTTCATTGAAACCATCATCAGTTTGCACATGGCAAATCTGGTGTTTTATGTTTCTGTGTAATGTTGAGAATCAAGGGTGCCTTGAAGACTGGGAGGGGTATTATGTGAGACATTCAATTCAAAGTTAGTGCACTGAGTGAGTGAGGTGGTTACTGGTGGTACAAGCAGGCGTATTTTGCTCCAGCTCAGTGCAGCATGTGTGTGTTGAAGTAGATGCATAAATATTTTTTAGTGCTTCAGAGATTCTCCGTGGGAGTCAAGTGAAAATGTTCACCTAAGTCGAATTTATCTAGGAGGTGGCTAAAACTGAAGTGTGTGGTGGGGGAAGCAACAAGAATGAAGTTGTCCTATGGAAATCAGAGTTGGCAGTAACTGTCATCTTTTCAGGGGTTCTTGGTGTACTTAGGGTCTTGGAGGGCTAACAAACTCCTGACCTTGGTGGGTACTGCTCTGGTGTTAGACCCTATGGTAAATCTGTTTGTGAGGATACTAGTTTGTGGGGGGGGAAACATGAAATGCCAAAAATCTGAGTCTGTGTCCTCACCTGCCAGAGTCCCTGACTGCTTTCGTTTTCTTGTGTAATGTTCAGCAGTCAGCTGGGTGAATAATCCTATTATTTCACCTCCTTTCCATGCAGAAAATTGGGGACTCGTACCGCGGCTATTGTGTGAGCGAGGCAGAATTAGAGAGTGTTCTAACGCTACACAAGCAGCAAACACAAAGTGTGTGGGGGACGCGCCAGTCTCCAAGCCCAGCCAAACCCGCCACACGGTTGATGTGGAAATCTCAGTATGTCCCATATGATGGGATCCCCTTTGTCAATGCAGGTAACTAACTTTTCTTTTAATAACTACTTTCAAAATTTTGACGTCAATTGCTAACTGACCATAAAGAAGGTTCTTTATGGTGTTCCTTAGTGTTGATAAAGTCAAGGCACAGACATAAAAAACAGCGGCTTGGGTGACACAGTCTGAAGGAGCTTGTTTCCCTGAAACCACAAGCTTATATTTTGTTGTGATTAATTCCTTTTGTTCTCTAGAAATAAATTAGCTAGGTACCGTTTTGTGGGGGTTCTTGTGATGAGGTCTTTTAGATGGAGGTCCCACCTGCTCTATCAGGATGTGGAAGTTCACATAAGGTTAAGAGCTTGTTCGAGTATTCTTGCCGAACTTGGAGGTCCTTTGAAGAGTTTATTCCACAGAAGCCAATAAACTGTTTAAATGGCACTCTTTAAAAAAAAAATCAAATAAATTTAAAAAGCAAAATAAAAATCAACATACCTCAGATTTTAATTTTTTTTTTTAAATGTGCAGACTTCACAGGTTGGTAGTTACATACTTAGCTCATGCAATGCATATGTGAAATTACTAAGAATTCATTCAGATATGAAATTAACACGTTTTAATTGTTACACAGATCATGAATGACTGGAATGTAGGTTATGTGCTTGGTTTTTTCTTTTTTTTTTTTTCCCTGACAGTAACTGAAAAAGTGAAATGTTAGCACCAGTTTTAAAATTCAGCTGTAAACTGTGAGGTGTAAGAAAGCTAAGAACAAAGCCAAAACAACTTACACTTTTATTTTTTTCCCCAAAATGCATATGAGACGTCTTTAGCTTTCTGTAAGATTTGCCTGATAAATGAGTTGCTCCACAGTAAAACAGAGTAAAAACGCATGTAGATTTTTTTTTTTCTTTAAAGTGTTGTAGACTAATAGAGACTCAGATAATTAAGTTGTAATATTTTTTGTTTTGCTCAGATCCCCAAACAGGCATTATGTATGTTTCTAATACGTTTAGATTTAGTTTATAAATCCTCTATGAAAGTCATTAAAATCCTTTACACCTGTAGAGCCGAGGCTGTAAATACAATTTACTGAAATGCAGTTTAAATCCCAGATAACTGAATTCTGAACTGTGCAGGACAAAAGAGCTGTTCTCAAGGAATGTATCCCTTCTTCATAAGTGGAACCAATCTGTAATACCTTCCCTGCTGTGCTTCAGATGTGGGGAGATACAGAGAAGCTCGGTAACTCCCTATAGTGTAAAACATGCACTAATAAAAATTTTGAATTTTGGGTAGTTGATACTTTTGTAAAACAAGGGTCCCATCAAATTGCTTTGAAGAATCATATTAGGAAGGACTAGTTTAAAGCTATCGAAGTCTTTCAATCCTAGAACTTTGATTTCAAGTTTGTTTTTAAAAAAGAGACAAGATATCTGTATGTTATACGTAATCCTCTTTTAAATTTCCTATCTCTTTATTTGCACTGATTTTTTAAAAAATTTTTTAATTTTTTATTTATTTTTTTTTTAATGACACACTCTAGGGCAATAAATCATTGGGTATCTTATGGAAACATTACATTGCTGTTATGATACTTAAAAGATTTTGCTTACATCACTTGTGGTATAGGCAGCTCCTTGCCTTGCATACTGGAGTATATGAATTATAAGTAAAAGATAACTAAACATGATGTGTAAGAAATTTGGAAGAAGTTCCTTTCTTGACCACTTTAATGCTATGCCTGTTACCCCTTTTGTTAGAGGTCTGACTGGAAGAAGTCACTTCAAGCTTAGAGCTAAGCAATATTTGTTTAAGCCTGTCTGGTTTTGTGTGGGTATGCCACGCTGAAACAGTGTTATTTAGTAGATAAGGTAGGTCAGACTTGCAAATAAGAATTTATAGGACAGCATGGTCTGAAGTATTGATTTAAGACAGGAGGCTGGAAATAGCTGCTGACCTTTGATTTCAGCTCTGGAATTTCTCAGTTATTTTGGAGATTCTCCTTCTCTTACGTTTATTGCCAGCATTGTGCTCCTTTGGTAACTTGCAGGGCTGCTCATCTTGTAATGTATTGGTGTTCGCCAGGGCAGAATCCAGTATTTTGCCTTCATATATATTGCAGGAGTGTTGTGAGGTGTAATAAGTTTGGGAAATGCTTTGAAAATGCTCTGTGTTCCTTACTTGCTGTGAGAGAAGCATTTGCACTGTATTTGAATGCTTGCTACACTTCAGTGTTCTGCCTTCTCAAGAGACTGATGGTAAACAGAAATAACTGTTTTGGAACTCTCATCTTTTCTGTAGTTACTGTGTTACTGTAATGGCTTCAGTGGTTGCTTGAATAAATAGAGTGCAATACTTTCTGTTCCCAGGAAGCAGAGCCATTGTAATGGAGTGCCAATACGGGCCGAGGAGGAAAGGGTTCCAGCCCAAAAAAGCCGGTGAGCAGGAAAGCGCCTCTGGCCATCTGTACAAAGCTACTTGTCCAGCAAGGTAAGAATTGGCTATAAAGCTCAGCATCCTAAGAAAGCGTTCTTTCTGTGAGCCTTAACAGAGCACTGTAGCTCTTAGGTTCATCTCCTTGATAACTTGAGGTTGATAGTCATTTAGAGGGAAGGAGGAAATGCTGTCCTGTTAAACTGAATAAGGCTGAGATTTGATAGGTTGCCTGGATGCAAAGTAGCAGTACATCAGGATGTGAGATGCAAGTGGGAATCATTCTCTGCCTGAGCATTAGTTAGTTATGGCAGTCACCATTTTTTGTCATGTGTTATTTTTCCTTCAGGCATTTAATTGCATGCCTATCAGTCAATCATCCTAATTTCGCAGATGTCCTATTTGCTGAAGGAGTTACAGTTCTTCCTGTTCACTGGTGACTTTCTCCTTATCCAGCAGTAATGGTTTTTTTCCTTGTCCTTGAGCATGTTCCTGGGTGCTTGTTCAGTTTTATTGAGCTAAGAGTGTGTTTACCTGGACCGTTTCAGCTAGGTGTGTATGTGCTCAATTCTGGCTTCAAGCTGGGTGAACCACAGCCTGTTCAGCAATGGTGTTGTGCTTTTACTGTATTGAGGGGCAGAGGATTTTTGCTGAGGTGCAAAACCACTGCCTGAGTGGCTTCCAGACTGAAACAGAAGTGTGTCTATCTGTATCCATCTGCATTTGTCTCTGTTGATGTGTCCTTAATGATTCTACAGTTCTCTTAGAGGCTCCTCATACCCTGCAACACTCTGCTTGAACTTTTTCTATACTAATATCTGATACGAAGTAGGCGGGGGTTTTGCCTTCTCCCCTGAGGGCAAGGTGTACTGAAGGGGAAATTTTTTTTATTTTATTTTTTTTTTATTCCCCCCTGTCCCTTGGAAGGATCTATATTAAAAAGGTTCAAAAGTTTCCGGAATACAGAGTTCCTACTGACCCTAAAATTGACAAGAAAATCATAAGAATGGAGCAGGAGAAAGCATTCAACATGCTGAAGAAGAACTTGATAGATGCTGGCGGTGTCCTCAGGTGAAGCTTCCACTTCTTTCTTTATCTTGACAAATTAAGCAAAAAAGAGCAATAATTTGCCTGGTTTGCTTTCTTTTTTACTTAGTCACCTTATTAAAGGTCTTGCTTAGTATCAATAGTAAAAAATCCCACAGCGTCAGTAAGACTTCTGTGGCTCTGGAGTATTTAGTTTGGTAAATGTGTTAAGCACCAAGCTGTGGAACTTTCAGCAGATGTTTTCATGCACGGAACAGATAGAAATAGCTGTTGTATTTGGGGAGTCGAGCTGTTTTATTTTGCATTGAGAGATGTGAGGGCCTGAGCTCTGAAAGGCAGTATATTCCAGTTCAGGGGCTGTAAAAACTTAAGTCACTCTAACTAGATTGTTTGTGATTGTCAGACTGCTTTCCCAAGAGACTCATTTTTTTGCCTTTGCTTGAGAATGGTGTGTAGAAACTCTTTCCTTCTTGCCAGGTGGTATGTACAGTTACCCACTCAGCAAGCCCACCAATATCATGAAATGGAAACTTCCCGCCTCCCTCCTTCACCATCCCATTTTTCTGTGTCTTCTCCTGAGGAGGAGGAGGAAGTTGTTAGAGATGAGAACTGTATTCTGCCTTCCCGACTTCATCCTCAAGTGGCAGACAAGATCCGAGAATTGGTGTCTCAGGGAATAGAGCAGGTCTATGCAGTGAGGAAGCAACTAAGGTACAGAACTGTCTGGCATGATCTCAGTCTGTAGTGCTATATCTACTTTTGCATTTGATTAATGTGGTTTGCAACTAAATGGCAGTGCTGATGCATTACTGAATCTATTTCCCATATGTCATGAGGGTCTGTTTTTCCCAGCTTTTGTCTTTTCTTTCCATTTTGTTATAGGTAGCCATGAAGAGCTGCTGTGGTCTTTAAAGTTAGTTGAATAACTGGGGATTTTTAATTCCAAACTCTGTAGCAGATGCACAGAGAACTGGGTTGGAAGATCATCTAATTTGCTCTTGTGCTGTCATTGCAACAAGGGGAGGGAGAAGGTAGCAGTATCTATAACAGAGGGAAATAGCACAATATATTTTAAATACACATATTCTAATGTCCTTTAACATTTGACAGAAAGTATGTGGAAAGAGAATTATTCAAGCCTGATGAAGTGCCAGAAAGACATAACCTGTCCTTCTTCCCCACTGTGAATGACATCAAGAACCACATTCATGAAGTGCAGAAATCCCTGAGGAATGGTGAGATGGTGTATAATTCAGAAAGTATTCCGGCAACGGTATGTTGGCCTCTGTTTCTTTTTGATTTTTTGGAGCTAAATACTGGAAATGTTATTTTTAATTTTTACCACTTAGCTGTATTTCATCCAAAATTCTCTATGATCAGAGGGTTGGAGCACCTCAGCCGTGAGGCCAGGCTGAGAGCATTGGGATTGTTTAGCCTGGAGAAGAGAAGGCTCTGGGGAGACCTTATAGCAGCCTTCCAGTACTTAAAGGGAGCCTACAAGAAAGCTGAAGAGGAACTTTTTACAAGGGCATGTAGTGATGGGACAAGGGGTAATGGCTTCAAACTGGAAGAGGGTAGATTTAGAATAGATATTAGGAAGAAATTTTTCACTATGAGGATGGTGAGGCACTGGAACAGGTTGCCCAGGGAATTTGTGGAGGCCCCATCCGTGGAAGTGTTCAAGGCCAGGTTGGATGAGGCTTTGAGCAACCAGGTCGAGTGGGAGGTGTCCTTGCCCATGGCAGGGGGATTGGAACTAGATGATCTTTAAGGTCCCTTCCAACCTAAAGTATTCTATGATTTCCAGCAGCAATATTTTCAGTGGAATCTCTGGATGAACAAGATTGGATTAAATGTGAATAAGACCTTCTGACCTTATTCAGTATTTACCTCGTCATTGTTAGATTGCTATTAGTTGATTGATTATACAATACTAGCACTTCACGATGACTGCGTGAACTGGAAGCCATGTGGTGTAGAAAAATTGAAATGTGTCAGAAAATTTTATTTGTGGCTTTGTCATCGTCTGTGTTTTGGAGAAGTTACTACTACTCTTCTGTATCTGAAAAATGGGGATGAAGTATGTCTCAGGTGCAGTCTAAATTAGGACTTGCAAAACATTTTGGATGTGTAAATATTAATAAATGCACTTTATAGCAAGTGAAGCAAGCATGAAGTAGATACTTCAAAAGCTCAGTAACTCTTAAGTGTTGTTCCTTAATTTTCTTCCACCTAGTGAGTAATAAGGGATGCACAGTAATCCTAATTTTCCTATTTATGAGGCTGACTGCTAAGGAATCGCTGATTTAAAATCAGCTTTGACAAACTGTACTGTTAAATCATGCTGTGTCATCAGTCTTTTCCCTCTCCCTACGCTGCTCTTGGCCCAGGTGAGTGAGTGGTACTTTTTAGTTAGCCAAATGGTTTGACTGTTTTCTATTTTGAAGTCTTTGAACTGTCATGAGCAGACTTTAGCCTTCCTCGTGTAATGCATGTTAAAAAATCTTTACAGTATTTTTTTTTTTTTTGTAAACTAAGAGCTCCCAAAATGCATAGTTACAAGAAAATAAGAATGTGTAGTTTTAGGAACTGTTTTCTTATGGGTCCTGTATTGAGCCTATGTTCCTGTAGTACACAAACTTGCACCCTTTCTGAAAACTGTGATATTTTTCCTTTCAGCTGCAGTGGACCACAGACAGTGGGAATGTTCTCACAGAAACAGTGACTGTTACATTTGCGTCACCACCTTCAGATGGTACGACTGCATTAGTAACTTAGCTATCTCCAAATGTAATTTATTTTATTAGCTGTGTCACAGAAGTTCAGTTTCCAGAGAGGTTGCTGTCATGTTCTGTCAGCTGAATTTAAGAACGATTATTTTGGCATGTCTGTTTTGGCATACTTTTTTTTAAACTATTTGACTGCATGGGTGGAAAGATATATGTAGTCGTGATGAGGTTGGCAGAAGTATGAAAATTATAAATTTGGCTTTTATTTAGCATCCTCAAGCACCGGAAGATTTTAACGGGATGGTTACATGGAGTGAACATTTTGCCTTGGATGAAGGTGCTAATAACACCTGTGTAGACAGAATTAAATTCCTGCTAAACAGATATATCTGTCAGGGCACAGAATACCCAGGAGCCAACTGGGTACTTGAGTTCCTTGATTGTTTGTGCTTCATACGTGCTTAAATGTCTTGCTAAAAAGGACTTGAATGCATATTGGGATTCCTGCTTCTAACAAAGTCATTGGCTTGATGAGTTCCATTGCTAGGATCAGGCCCTGAACAACGAATGCTGTATTTCTGTTGTCAGAATTGAGAGCGCTCTTTTCCATTTTTCTTAATGCTTAGAATAGAACTAGAAACACAGGTGTTTAGTATCAGCGGGGCTGTAAGATCTGTTTTTTCAGTTCTTTATGTGGTGTAACTTCTTTTTTAATGTGTGAAGCCAAAGCGGCGTCTCTTCCCAGCAACTGCTGAGCCACCTAACAATGTATTAAACTTCCTCCCGCTCTGCTGCAAAGCTGGATTGTAGATTTCTGTAGAAACTCAGGTTTATGTGTTCATGGTTGAAGGTCTAGTTTTTTGGAAAATGCTGGTGACACAATTTTTCCTTTGTTGGAAGTGGGTTCCTGCTACTATTACTTTGATTTCAAAACACGTACTAAACCAAAATACGGGGTTTGTAACTAGATCTGCTTGCCACACACATAGTTAGGATTACACATCAGCTGAGATGCTCCAGTGGATCATAGTGGCTGATAATAAATTTAAAATGAGATTATTCTGCCTTTTTCCCCAGGTTTCAACAATATTTTGTCTAGTGTGACACTAAAAGAACTTTCCTGCATGTTTGTGGATGCTTTCCACATCCCTTGTTTAATAGGTTTGATGTAAAGCTCATCAGAAAAGTTGTTGGCTATTAACAGTGATATGATTGCGGCAAGGTGGAAGAGCCTAATTGTTTGCATACATTAAGATAGTGCTGCAGACTTCTTAGACGGTTTTAGTCCCAGTGGCACTGCCAGCTTGTTTCCTCGTTTAATTGGAACATGGTGGTGGGTACTTTTGGTTCCAGACAACAGATAGAGAAGTCTACAGGGACCAAAGAGGCATTGCCACCATTGTCATGTTTAAAGATTTACTCGTGTTGACAGTTATCCTCCACTCTGGTTCTTGCCTGAAGTCCTGATGTGTTTGGGTTTCTTTCCTCTTTGGCCCCTGTCATTCCCTGATCTATTTCTTATCTCTGTTGTAGCAGGAAAAAACCCCCCGAGGTCTGGCTCACTATGTGATTTCTCCTAAATGACTTGGTGAACCTGATTATGTGGAGCAGTTCTGTGTACAGCAATGCATTTACAGTTGATAAAAAGGCCAATGTTGGGCTTTGTTTTGTTTGGGATTTTTTTTTAGCTCTTATTTTAGGTATTGCTGCAACGGATCAATTTGAACTGAAAAGCATCATGTATGCTTAGTGCGCTTAGGGTAAGAATTTCAGTGTTGACAACTGTCAGAGGACAAGAGGTAAATTTTTAGGCTCAATTTGAATAGTGTCCCTCTTTTAAAAAAGTTTTGTTTTTTAGGAAAAAAAAGGGAATTTGCAATGTGAGCAGACCTACTGTGCTTAAGCCTGCATGTCTATGTTACTGTTCCCACTGCTGCACTTTTACGAAGAGACACAGAACAGTTGTGCCTTCAACAGCTGTGGTAGAGCTCAGCAGGGATGGGTTTTGGTATCGACTGTCTGAATGCTGGAAAAGGTTCAGGAAGACCAATTCTTGTTTTCTTTGTCTTTCACAGATAATTTTCTAAGGCAGAGTAGCCTATCAAATATGTAAACATCCATCCAGTGACATACTGAATTTTAAAGGAAGCTAGAGAATTGGGTTTGATTAGTTTTCTGCACATGTACACCAATTCAGTGGATATTAGCAGATATTCTAATTCCAGCGTATCTTGTCTCCACTTAAGTATGTGGGTATGTGTTTGTACACATTGCAAACACATGTTAGTAATTGTATTACAAGTCTAAGCAAAAACGAAGCCTGACTGAAAAAATCAGCTCTCATTAATGTATGTGAAGTGGTAGCAAGGAAGAGCAACACTGACTTTTCAAACTACTGTTTGTATGCATTTTTTTTTCTTTTTTTCATTTCTACTTGTGCTGAATGGGGACAAATTTACATTTAAGAAATTAAACAATAACAGATCTAAACCCAGCTATTTGTTTTCTTGTTGTGCAGAACTCCGTATCTTCATGTGATACAGCCTTCTCTGTTCTCTTGTAGGTGTAAGAATCACTGTAACTATCAAACTTCTGGCATTCATACTGAGTGCCCGTGCAGTGTAAGGAGTGGGTAGGTTAGGAGCTTTATTCCTAGGCATGTTCGTGTAGAATACAACCTAAGGAAAGAACTGCCATCTCTTCCTACGTGTGAATATTTGCATAAGCATACAGGATCTGTGTATAGTATTAAAAAGTGCCTAAATATTTGAAGTAGTTGTGTTCAAGGAGATTTATAGGCTGTATCTTATGGTCAGTTACGATAAAGACTTAAGAGTTTGGAAATCAGTATATATGTTTAAAAATGTATCTCCAGTCACTTAGATTGGTGGAAACTTCTATATGATTTCCTGCTAGAAATCTTTTTGTGGTTGACCATTCTCAATTTTTTTTTTCCATTCACCAGGCTAATGTACATGCACAGGGCAAGGTCTTCTTTTACAGTTATAGCAGTGAAACTGCAAAATAAGAGGCTAAGCGATGTCTACTTGTGTCTGGATAAATCTCACCCGAAATGTTCTGGGTGGCTCAAACAGGAAATGGAATGATCCCATGGGAAGTTTTCTTGCAGAAATTGTTACAAGTGAATCTCCATTTTTACAAGTCTTCAGGAAATGAAGTCCATCCTTCTTGTGTTAAATAAGAATTTTGAGGATATGATGTAATCTGTAGGCTGAAAGGCCTGCAAATAAATGGACTTTTGGTGTGATATTGCATAGAAGTTATCCTAATTCCACAAAGACGTTTGGAAGGGAGTGGTGAGACTTAGAGGGTTTCCTGTGTAATTTTTTATTTTGGAAGACAACACTTGCTTTTGATGCCTGTCTGTTATTGAGCCCTTACTGAGGTGTATGTATTGTCAAATTATTTGATTGCTGCTTTGATAGAAATGTTTCAGCTTTTATGTTGTAACTAGAAATTCAAAGCACAGGGTAGGTTATAATTATTTTGCTTTCCAGTGGATTTGTTGGTGCCTTTTTTTTTTTTTACTCTCAACAGGCACATACAATCTTCCTACAGTATTGTCTTTTTCTCACACCCAGCCTTTTTTCTTTAGCATCCAAGTTCTTCTGCAAAGAGAACAACATATATGTATATACGTCTTATATAAGTCTATATTGAGATTTAAGGGGTTTGTTCAGTTTGCAGGGGAGGCTTTTAAATGGGAAGAAGAAATTTGTCATAACTGTCTGCTTCCTCTCTGTGGCGCTGTAGGGAGCTCAGCAGGGGAGTCAGTCGTTACCAAAGCAGAATCCAACCAGAGCGGGGAGTCCTTGCTACCAGAAACAGCGCAGTTGTTGTCTTCACTCTCTTCACTTCAGCCCAAGATATTTGCACAACTTCAGGTATGGTCAAGTCCTTTACAGAACGTCAGACATTCTGCACTGGGAATGCTGAAGGCGAGCTGAGAACAGCAAGTTCCTTCCCAGCTAATGATCCCAAACACTGGCTAGATAATGCGGACTTTGAAATAGATGTCAACTCTTACTTTGGCCTTTCTTGCCTGTCACGTTTAGCATATAGCTGTGGTGCAGGGGAATCCCACTTCCATCTTTTGACACTTTGAAGTTAGGGTCTCTTGTGAAGGCAAAACCAAGGCTTCTGCCTCAAACCAAGCACCTAGTAATTTTCCAAGTGCTCCAGTAATTTCATAATGAAAATGTTGCAAAACTGAGGGAGGTAAGTCAGTCTTTCTTACTCCTTTTAAATCCTACTCCAGCCTCTTAAGAAAATACATTAAAATCCTAAAACTGCTCCCAGCTCAGATCTGTAAACTTCCAGGTTGAAGAGCTGAAGAGTGGGTATAAGAATGTCATGCTAAAAGAGCTTCTTCTAAAGCTCATCTCCCTTCAAAGCTGGCTCTCTTAGCCTTCTTCCCTAACTACTTTGAAAAGCTGCCTTCACACTTCCTGAACCCCAATGAAATGCATGATCCCTTCCCTGGCAATACAGTCTGCAGTAAGGTGCTGTTCTACTTACTGTTTCCCTCTCTTTCTGAAGACAGCCTGGGTCCACCTCACTCTCTTTTTTTAAAGCAGTATGCTTAGATTTTAGTGCCCACCTCTTGTGGGAATGGGCAGTATTGGGGAATAATTTGAAACTGAGTATCAATCCAAAATTAGACCTTTGTGGTCATTAAGTAGTCTTCTAGATGCTGCTGGATACCATTGTCCTAATTGTTTTCTAATACAACTTTAGCCTAGGGTTGCTGGGATTGACTGTTCAAAAGAGATGATATATAGGAAGTCAGAAGCTATCCAGTTCCATCATTGCAAAATACATGCCATTAAATGCAAATTCCTCCTGCTGCAAATACTGGTATGTTAGTACTTCTGCCTTCTCTTTCACAGGGATTACAGCTGCAGTCAACTTTTACATCCACAAATGGATCAACAGCCCTGATAGCTGTAAATAACCATTCCCCTCCCAGCCCTGCAAGTCTCCTGGATTCCATAGGGAGTGCAATAACCAATCAATCTCTAGTACTTAGTCAGGGACACAGTCTGCAAGCAGGTGCTGGCCTAACACAGCATAGCGCTGCTGCCTCTGCTTTTGGGACTCCGCCTGGCTCTGATCAGAGTCTGGTCACCATGGGCCAGTTGGTAGCAGTTGGAGGGGTAGATGACTCCAGAAGCCTAGACGGAGGAGTCCATCAGATTCTCTTGGGAGATGTACAGACTATTCCAGTACGGATTGTGGACAGCCATCCAGCACTTAGTAAGTTGCAGTCTTCCCAATAATATGTAATTATAGAAAGTATGGTGGATTTTGTTCTATGTGTCTTGAAGAAAGGAGACAAATGTGTTAATAATGGTGAACTCCAGCATAGATTTCTTTCAGCTGATTCTAGTTAGTTTTTCCTGTGAAAACATGCAGACTGTAAAAATACGAAAACAAGAAAAAAACCCCACGAAACTCAAAAAACCCCAAAACGTAGTTTTTGCTGTAAAAAGGTGACTTCATAGTTAAACTGCTTATCACTTTCTTTGAGCAAATACCAACTTATTTGATGAAAACAATATTTTTGCCAAAAACATTAATATTTAGATAAAGTTATGATCTTTAAAATATTTTTTAAGAAGAAAAATAAGAATATAAAATAACCAGTATTGTATCTAGTAAGGACTCTTCAGAAAGAAATGTGGGGGTTTTTATGACTTCCGTCTTTGCACCATCCCAGCAGATTTCTGAAATTTTTTAATAAACTTCTACTAGGATCCTGTAGTCATCAATATACTTCAGCAGTAATCAGTTGGAGTTGTAGGTAATTGCTTGGAATTTCAGACTTCCATTTCATAGAATCATAGAATGCTTTAGGTTGGAAGGGACCTTAAAGATCATCTAGTTCCAATCCCCCTGCCATGGGCAAGGACACCTCCCACTCGACCTGGTTGCTCAAAGCCTCATCCAACCTGGCCTTGAACACTTCCATGGATGGGGCCTCCACAAATTCCCTGGGCAACCTGTTCCAGTGCCTCACCACCCTCATAGTGAAAAATTTCTTCCTAATATCTATTCTAAATCTACCCTCTTCCAGTTTGAAAATACTTTTTAAAAAAATACACAATAAACACCATAAATAACTTTCTCTCTATCAAAATAGAAGGCTCCTTAAAACCATTGTTATAAAATACAGATACAGTCTCTGAATTCACAACCATGGAACCTGATTGAGAATGAAAGAATCCAATTCTTGGTGAAGAAAACCATTAGATATGGAGCGCGTGTAGATCAGTGCAACATATCCTTTTGACTTTCCAGAGAGTCTGGAATGTTACCTGTGCAATGCTTTATTATTTCTGTATTATTTTTTCTTGTCATCTATGACTTCTAAAAAGATGACTTGAGTAGTTTTGCAGGAACATCTAGGTAAAGATGTGCTAGATCATAGCCTACACCTTCATAATGCCATAGTGATAATTATCTCCATATGTCCCAATTATTTTTGCAGGTCAGAAAAATGGAATTTGTATTAAATTCTGTAATATTCTGAAAGTGGAAATATAAGACTACATGAAGAAATAAAAAGAAAATAAAGGGTACATGAGGAAATATACTGAAATTCATACATGTTAAAGTAGTATTGGGATATTTTATTGTGGCAGTATTGTCAAAGTTAAATTTAAGGGGGTTTCTGCCTGCTGTACTCAAATGTATCTGTTACTGGTCGCTTTCCCTTTTATAATTGAGTTTGACATCTCCTGAGAAATTCTGTTTTCATTCAGGGTAAAAGAATTTCAGAGAAGTTATCAAATGCACTTCCTCCATTCAGTTGTTTAACCCATTTTTTTCAATCTAGATGTTGATACCTCTCAAAAATGTTTCTAAGTGATCAGTGATGTAAGTGAATTTTTAAAGAAATACTGTTTTACACAAAAAAGAAATGTAATCAAATGTAAAATTCTGTAACTGCAAGGACTAAACTCACTGTGACTTTGGGATTACCTTTTTATCCTCTGCTTAAGGTCTCAGTATATCATCACCAGCCTGAATTTGGAAATTGTGAGAATATTGGTGCCATTCCTAAGTTTTGTGGAGGAGTTGCATATAAAATGCACAGAGACTTTTTTTTTCAGAGGCAAGTTCTTTGGAGATAAGGAGGACAAAAAACAGTCTAGACTGAAGAGAAAATAATGTTAGAGAGCTTATTTGGAAGAAACACTTGAATTTAGCAGTTCAGTCAGTGTGTATTTCAAGATATTTTTTTCTCCTCTGTGCATGCCTACACTTACGTGCATGCATGCTTGGTTAAAATTATCCTGTATGTTCTGGGTTTTCTCTTGTCCAAGGGCTAACTTAAGAGTAAGCTATTTCCTGCTGAAAATGTATGTGCGGTCATTGAGAAGTGGCCACTCATGCCTGAATTGTAAGTCATTCTCTAAATTAACATGCTGTAGAGTTATTTTTTTTCAGCAATAGCACCTCCATTCCCCCTTTTCCCTGGGGGGGGGGGGGAAAGATGGTAGCTTTATTTTTCAATGGGAAAGAGGAAAGACATTTTGTGTGAGAGCAATTTTATATCTGCAAACATTTTTTTAATATAAAATATTTTAAATATTCTTATTTGAGGAGGCCCTTACTGCAGTAAATTCATGTCAACTTGCAATGTCTTATAGTACAGTAGATGACATAACTGGCTGTCAAACTAAATGGCAGTTAACTTCACAAATGCCTTGCCTATTAGCTTGAGTTCCTGAAACATTTTTCTTTTAAATGCATACAGTTATTGGGGCTGAAGCGTTATCAGTGGAGTGTGAACTTCAATGTTTGATTTTTTGATTTTGTTTTTAAGCTGAAGAAAATACAGAGGGTGTTATCTGTGTGAGCCAAGTTAAACAAGAGCCAAGAGAAAAAACATTGCCTATGGAGCCAGGTAAAATCAGAGACTGCCATAGTTCCTCACCTATTTAAATCTGTGAAGCCCGGAAGGATTTTTGAAATCGGCGAACTCTAAATGTCTTGGAAGGAAAGGCAGGTGCTCTCAAAGTAATGCCATTCTTCTTAAGTCGTATTGTGACATTCACACTAGGCATATTTTATACTAGTTCTGACAGACAGCTGTTTTGATTTATGACTGATGTGGCTCACTGCCAATTCCAGGTCATTCACTTGCCCTGTGGAAAACCACCTCTCTCTTCTGTTTCAAGTTTTGAGTAATTTGGATGCTATCCAAATGGCCCATTTTGCTCGACATTTCTGAAGGTCTTCCACAATTTTAATTCCTTAGCTTTAGAGTGTGGATCACAATGCTGGTTTGCTTTTCTCCTTGAGACCCTCGACTGTTACAGCACTGCAGAGACCATAGAATTTGCCAACTCCAAGACCACAGAATCCAACAGCAGAGTGTATCAATACAGCGATGTTTTTGTGACAAAATGAAGGTCCAAGATGCTAAATTTCAAAGTGATGTGAAGGACATGGATGCTTAAGACAATGCAATTTTGACCTGATCATAATGGTAATGGTCTGAAGATCAAGGAGAGGAGAAAGGTGAGGTTGCCAGGTGAACATAAGGTTGTATGATGAAGAAAAGTGTCTGAATTGTAACGGAGAATGTTTTCAACTTTGACATCTTTAAACTTATGTTCTGGCTTTATAATGAGGTTCATTGCTGCATGCAGACTTTGCAGTGGTACTGTATTAGCAGTTGGTCATAACAACTAAAAGCAGGAATCTTGTCTCTTGGGATGCTGCCATTTCAGCTTATCTACCTTTTCCTTTATGCACTTACACTATCAGCTCAGATAAATACGGTTTAACCTGCTGCTGTTTGCAATGTAGGCCTTTCATATACACTACTAACAAAGAGGGGCCCAAGAAAACAAAGAAAGTAATATAAATCCAAGCAGTATGTGCAAGTGTGCTGTCACTATAACATTCAGAAAACAAACTCATCTTTTTCAACAGTGGCAGCTTCAAGACTAAAGTGGTCCATGTTACTTAAAATAATTACCAGGAATCTTTAAAAAACTGAATATGATAAAAGATATGAAAATCTTTTAGCAATATTTAAGCCAAAGCCATAATAAGTACAAGCACTGAGTTGTGTAATCTGTGACAGACATGTTTCTTTAAGAAAAAAATACACCTACAGATAATTTGGAATCTCTTTAAAGCAGTAAACGAAATGAAACTGATGCCAGTGTAGGTATCAAGTTAAACAATGACTTTGTTTGCTTCAGGTGTTGAATTCTTAGAGCAACATTCAGAGTATTTTGTATACAGCAATATCTGCAGTTCTATTATTAGTTGCTACTAAGTGTTTGAGAACTTGATCATAAAATTAGATAGTTTTTCTGCATGCTGTACAAGAATGCAATCTGAGGACGTTCTCTTTTTCAGACTTAAAAAAAAAAAAAAGAAACAAAACAAAAAAAACAAACCTAAAAACCCACCCAAAAAAACAAAACTGGGAAGAAGATTGGTTCATTTATGTAGAGGAGGAAGTGTTAGGAATATTATATGAACATGAAGATTAACATTCTTAAATTGTTAAATTTATTAACATACATTCCAGCCATTCACAAACATCAGCTAAATAGTGGCCATTTAAAATTATTTTTTAATGTTGAGGATTTAAAGATAAAACTTTCAGAAGTCTCACATTGAACTTAGCTTCCTAATATCTTTGTATGCAGTGTCTGTAAGGTAGGTGTGATATCTTAGTCTGACCTTAAAATATGTTAACTTCTGTGAGGTTAACTAACTGTTAATGCTGTTCATTTAAAGCTAATGTTTATGGGTTAGCTTAAATTAGAGTTTTCCAACAGAGTCATGCTCTTATTAAGTAAGAGTCAGTGTTTTATCATGCAAGTGCATAGAGAATCTCCAGTTCTTTGGAGTCTCTCATATTTAGTTTCTACACTGACTTGTTTTGTGGTATGCCTTATTTCTGGGTCAGTAAAATCCCACAAGGTTCACCCCTTTTGTTTTGGTGGTTGTTGTTGTTGTTGTTAATTGTGAAATGGATGTTCTCTGCTGCAGTCATAGTTCTGGAGCACACAGGCAGCAGTCACCTCTTCTTTTCCGACTCAGTAACTATATGCCAGAATGGGTACCTCCTTCCACTCTGCTGTATTCAGTGTTTCCGTCACCTTTGTTTTTTCTTAAACTAATGCATTCCAAAGTATATTGCCTTTCTCAATATTACTTCTTTTTGAGAATTGTTCTTATTTTTCAGAATGGTTATTCTCAAAAGAATAAATTACAGCTAAAGATTACCAGCAAGAGGTTATTTCAGTTTTGGTTCTCTTCAAAGCAGACAATACGTTTGTGGTTGGAGTAAAAGCTTAAGGTTACATTTCCATCAGTTCTTGCTTAGTTCCCTCATTAAGAGATCTGGTCTTTAACAGTCGCTTTTCTTCTCACCATGAGCTACAGTCTCATCCTGTGCTGAACAATATTTCTGACGGTACTTCTATTTTTGGTTTAGTGCTCACAGCTGGAGGAAATACTGTTTTAGTGCATCTTGAATTGCAGGCTGTGAAATGAATTTTATAATCTGCCCTGAAAACAATAGAACAAAAAGTTGGGAGAAATTTAAAGGAGTAAATAATTATTTGTTTTTAAAAGCTGGGGATGAGAGTTGCAATTCTGTTAATCGAAAAATTTATTTGAAATGCCTCTTCAGCCAATACTCACATTTTCTTTTTCAGTTTCTTTCATTTTCACAGAATTTCAGATCTTTGTGTTCCAAATACATATTCCAGTTTATTACTGTATTGTGTTTTAATTTAGCGTAACCTTTCCTCCTTAAAAAGTATGTTTACATTTGTTTTGTGTGTGTTGCTAATGGAGGAACACAAACTCATCACCCATATCCAGTCTCTATATTCAGCTTAACACCTTACTTCACTAATTTCCACCTAAATTTTACAGAAAAGGCTGTATTATGTACGTGAAAAAATCACAAGTAAACAATACCACTTTCAGTGCACTTAAGTTTGTTTGCATAGAATACTTGAGGCTGATTTTTTTCAGAGAAAGCTATGTAGCTTGGTGCAAAGTAGCTGGTTGTTACTTTGTATTGGAATTGTAGATGTTTTTCTGATGTTTACTTTGTTTTCTTGTGGTTGTTATGTTCAAGTATTTATTTTGCAAACCTAGAAATCCTGAGCTTCCACAGTACTGTAAATGAACAAATCATTCTCCAATTTATCCTCATTGTTGGTTACCCATAACAGTGATTGGTTGGCTTGACAAGAAGGGCTGTGCTTATGCATGTGCATGCAAAAATAATTTTTTGCAAACATGCAGAGAAGACATAAAAGGGCACACATCCAAAGCTCTCGTTCAAGGCTGGCAACCTCTTGGATGGAAACCAGTAGTGGTAATGAGTCCTTTTCACACTGTTCAAAAATCCAGACTTGGTCATGTGGTATGAAAATTGTTGCAGTTTGTACAAAATTTAGAGAAAATGTCTGTATATGTATGTGTATATATATTTATATAGTAACTTAATGTATACTATTCCTATTCAAATGTAAACTACTTTTTGTTTTAAATTAATGGTCTATATTGTGGTTATGGGGGCTCATGGGGAGAAATGCAAGAGCTACTTGACAGCAGTGGTTTCTGGGGATGATGGAGAAGTAGGACGGCTCCAGGGAGACGAGGTGGAAGAAGGTTCTGAAGGTGTGTGTGAAAGGCAAGGATCCTGCAGGGGGGCTGGAGGGGGCTGTGCCGGGGGGGGGTCTGGGGCACTAGAAAGGGATTGTGAGCCCATCACAAAGGCTCAGTGGAGCTCCAAATCCATGCCAGTAGTGGATAAGGGTGAGTTCATGGTAGGAATTTAAAGGTATGGAAGAAAAGGAAAGACTGTCCTGCCCTCAAAACCAATAGAACTGCTTGAGTTTTGGTGAATACCAGAGGTAGCTAAATGACTTCCCGTACTCCGAGACACCCATTCTTCTAATATGATGAAGAAACTCCTCTTGGACCTTCAGCCCAGGAGCATAGACTCCTTTCCTTTACATGCTACCAAGGAAAATACACCTTTTCTTCCCAACTGGGTTAACTTGCTGCTCTCCTTGTCCTTCTGACTGCAGCTCTGTCTACCTCAGGCATGCTCTGTATCCACCCAAGTCTCTCTTGTTCACAATTATTAGGGCTTCCACCAAAGTCTCATGCCCTCAGGCCCTTGAGTTCTCAGTGTTTCACTGTTACACTGTTGAAGCAGCTGGTGAGTTCACTGCACAAGTAAACACTGGTGAGGTATGCTCCTGTCAGGTTTTCTTCCTATCTCCCCAGGATCCTAAGTCCATATGTTCCATTTATTTTCATTACATTTTTTCCATGCTTGCTTTGGGGCTTGTCATCCTTACCTGGATTAGTATGAGGCAGCTACATTTCACAGGACATTTGTTACATTCACAGCAGCTGAAAAGAGTTGAGAAAAGAAGGAGAAAAGGATAATTTCTGCCAGCTGTTAGGGCTTTATATTGAGAAACTGGCCTCTTTCCTTTCATACCACTTGAGTTCCTGATTATGTCTGTGGAAAGTAGCTGGCTGTTGACCAGTCTGTGTGTTGGCAAACTTCCAATTTGCTTCCTTAAGCCTATTCAAACAGATACGTTCTCAGAAGGTTAGGCAGGAACAATCTGTTCCATTAGGGATAGAAAGTGTGATATAGTTCAGGATGATGCTGTGAGAAGTTACTACTGTTCGTGGATCTCTGATGAGAAAGTTCTCCTTGATCTGCCCTTCCCATCTGAACAAAGCTTTTGTAGAAATAAACTTCAGAGCATATCCCATCAGTAATGATTATCTTCTGCTGGCAACAGTGCACCTCATTAGTGAATGAAAAAAGCATTGTGTAAAACAGGCTGTGTTGATTTTTTTAGGTCAGAAGCTATCCAGCAGGTCTGTCCAACAAGATTCAACTAAGGTATGATTTGGGGGGAGAAGGAGGGGAAGGCAAAAATCTTGTCACATGACAGGATTGTATGTGCATTTGTTTGGGGGTTTTTTCCAATGTAAGCTGTTACACCTTAGTATCTCACTTAATTTCTAATGCACATGACAAATGACATGTTTATTTTCTGAAGTGATTTGATGTGTTTTCTGGAGTCTTCAAAGGAGTGATCATAAACAGTACTGGTGTATCATAGAAAGTATTAGTGGGTGTTTGTCATCTAGGGCCCCATCTTACTCTAGTACAGAAAGGATTTTAAAAGCATGGAATGCTTCCTGAGGACAAATACTGAGTGTCCTGTCTTAAGGAGTCTTCCCTGGACAGAAAATTAGAAGCATTGGATGCTGTGAGAGTAATTCTCATCAGTAATCTGTTAGCCTGTGCTAGATAAAAGAAAACTTGCTAAAAGGCATGCATATGATAACCTCTTTATGGAAAAAGTTACCTTTGGATGCTTAATAGTTTTAAGTGATATAGGGGAAGAAAATGGAGGCATGAAGACAGTTGTTTGCATGTAGTTCTTTAATACAGTTTTAATTACACTTAACTGTGGTTAAATGATGCAGATATTTTAGGGCACATATAATCAGATCTTTTAATGTGGATAATTGGAATACATGTTTTTACTACCATCCTTAGCTCTCTGCAGTGCAGCTCAGTTGGTCATTTGGCATGCACTGGGCTTCTGCTAATGACAGTCTGCCTGTTTAAACAAGAGCATGCTGTTCTAAGCAAATTAAATTTCTCACTCTTCCTGATCTTTTTTTCTAATAGAGATTGATAAGGCTCATACGGGGATGAAAATCTGTTTGTAGTGTAGTGATTTCATAAGAGTTCATTTCTGGGTCCTCAGTATGAAGGAACCAGAAAGCAAAAACTCACATACTGTTGGATCTGCCATTTGGTCATTTTTGCAATGTACTTGGATTTCTACAGCGGGACAGTGTCAATACACCATAAGCTACCACTGAAATACCGTTAAAATTTTAGCTCTGTCCTTTGGTTAAGTGTTGATAGTTCAGTGGCTTCAGGAAAGATCAGAGACTTGCTTCTGCTTTTTGTAGAATAGTCTTTGTCTCTAGATACTATTTAAAATGTAATTAGGAATGGCAATCAAATGGCAGCAGGAGAGCCAGAAACAGAGATATGTGTGTTGGCAGATCAGTGGGAGAGGGAAGAGTTCAGTCCCAGTGTGCTCATTCCAGACTAACGTTCTCTGTGCTAGTCCTGAATGTGCCCCTCGAGAAACAGTGATGGTTTGTCTTTGTGTTCTGACATAGCTGTTCTTCCTGCTTGCCCATTCAAGAAGTTGTACAAGCCTGCAAGCAACATGGAAATCATGAAGAAAGTGTGTAAGATCTTGTGGGAGGACCTGCAGGAATGGAACGGAGGAGATTAAAGGTTGATGATTTCTATAATGCCCACGTTCTTTGGTGGGAGAAAGAGGATTTTTCAGTAGAGAATATAAATAAATCTTACTTTTCTGAAGTATTAGAGTTACTGTGTCTCTCTGATCTGCTTGACAAGATGCCTAGTGTTTGGACAGATCTCAATGTTTTTATGAGTATGTACCAAAATGTTAGTGAATACTTACCCATGCATTGCTGCCTTTGCATGTCGTACTGAAACTGTAGGCCAGTGGTGCCTCCCAATCTTTGTATTGTCTGTGTACATTTTCTTAAAGTAAATGAAAGCTTGTCTTATAAAGAAATAGTGGAGAACTTTTGTCTGAAGTCCTTTCAGATACAACTTTTAACAGAATAAGCTTTAACTTAAAGTGGATAATGTTGTATTTCTGCAGAAATTTCTTATGAGGAAATACTAGCGTATACTTCTGACCCTGTGATAACCTAAAACAACCATAGCCTTTTCCAATTTTTTTCTTTTTATCCAGAACAGGAAGCATTCTAAACTGTCCTTCAAAACCACCATGTTCAGAGCCTCAAAGGTTTGGCACTTTTGTTCCTGTTTGTAGGTGATCTTCCATCTATACTGCAAATCACTGTGTTCAGGGCCTTCCACAAAAAAAGAACCAAACTCATGCAGGTGGGGTGGGATGGGATGGGAAACAGGGATGACATCAGAATCCTTACTTACCACCTCTCCCATCACACAAGGGCACTTCCTTTTCATTTGCATAATTTGACCTGGTCACTTGACAGTGTGTCAATAACAGTATCTGCAAACCAGAGTTTGTTTATAAGCATCTGTGTCACACCAAGTCTAGACGTGGAAAATTTTCTTTGTGCTTGGAATTTGCATTGGTTTAGTGAAACCAATGGTGTCATAAACGGTCAAGTCTCAAGAACTGACAGAGCCTTCAGCTGTGAATTTGGTCTTAATCTGAGCTTTAACTGAGCTAGGGAGAAATTCTGAGGCTGTGCCCACGTGTTGTGCAGTATTTGTTGAGCAGAAGAAAAGCCTTCAGTTTCTTCCAGCTCCCAAGAGCTGCATTTTTGTTTCTACCTGATGCAGAGCTGCTCATATTTACCTCCTCGAGGGTGGCTCATGGAATTCTGCTTTCCAGGTTAAGAGAAGATAGAGGTCTCCCTCTGTGAAAACTTGATGATCAGTGTACCTAGTCTGAGTGAGATGGGAGCACCTAGAACAGTCACCCTCAAGCATGCTGTAATTTAAGCTGTGTTAGGAATGGGAGCTGGTAGAATGAATAAGCAACCAAAGAATGTAATGTGGTAAAATTAGGCATTCTTGCTCTTCACGTAGTACCCTCCTCACACAGTACCTTTTCTTAAACATCTTGAGAGAAACACTGGTTAGCAGTGGGAGGAAAACAAATTTCAATTTCTCTGCCCCCCTCCCCCCCAATCCCAACTTAGTTTAACAGTGGTTTTGATAATTAGCCGCAAATTTGTCCTAAAAAAACCCAGAAAATCTACCCTAGATCTAAGTGTACAGTGTTTAATTCCTAAAGGACCATGCTAAAAATTCAGTTGCGTTTTGTCAGGTCACTGTTCTTTTAGACATAAATTTAACTTTTTCTCACAGATGTTTCTCTTAAAGCTAAAATTACATGGGAGAGGGAATTGGAAATTAATTATTTTACGTTTCTTAGAGATGATACTTCAGTTTTCTGAAGTGTGCAGGTGTTTCCTCCTTGGCTTCTACTTTTAGCTCTTAGTTCACTATGTGTTGGATGTTTTCTCAGGATCACGTACCTCTGAGAGTACTCCAGAGACCAGAATGGAGAACAGAAGAGGAAGTGAAGTTTGTAAAAAGCTGCTTGCAGGAGATAGAAAGCTCTCAGAGTTACAGCTCAAGATTGCAGTTTCTTCTGGCTGAAGTGGTTCACTTTAAATGGTAATATTTTTTTAAATATACAAGTTTTTTTATTGTTGATTTTGGTGCTATTTATGCTCTGAGCTCACATCTAATAAAAACTAGAATGGTAATTGTGTATATTTGCTTTTATCTTCAGTGTACTAGTTATCTTCTGAATGCAAACTGGTGTAACAACATGTTCTTGGCTGTTGACAAAGCTGTTATTGAATCTGAGGTGTTTTTATGTGGAAGGAGATGGAGAAAGTGGGAACTTTCTTGACCTTCTTACTTCTACTGAGAACAGATCTGTGGAAAGAGGGCTTTACTGGTTTTAAATCAGTATCTTCACAATAATTTGGTGGGTGCACACCATTTTTCATGTCAGCTTCTAATGCATGCGTAACTTTGAACATAATACAAGTCATAAAATTACCTCTCCCTGGCCTCCCCTTATTTTTTTTTTTTTTGTCTCCTACCACTGTACTCATACTCAGCACGTTTTGGGAGTGGGGGAATTGTTTTAATACATTCTCTCTACCACTTGTCTGCGTTTCTCCCATTGCCTTTTTCTCCCATCCAGGGCAGCACAGAAACAAAAATATCTGTTTTTAAAATACTACTCTATGATCAGTTTCCCGTGTTTGGGGATGAATTTCCACTCTGGCAGCACAACTGCAGAGCTATGCTGATGAGAGCAGCATCTTGCGCTACGTGTACCAGCGAATTATCAGTACAAATAACTGTCCTTCTCCCCCTTATATGGTTTTGAATCCAGATCAGTCTGTGGGTCTGGCCCATTGTGCACTCCACAGGTGACTCTTTCAGCACAACTTGAAGGGGAGCACAGGACAGAATCAGGAAGTTCTTAATATCCAGCTTTTAGGTTATGCTTCTGTATTGGGTGCAGGTGCCCCCGGTGTGCAGGACACAGCTAGTTGCAGCCAGCTCTGCAATAGACCAACTGCAGGACACAGCTGAGCTCATCAGTGAAGCTGGTGGCACCTCTGTGAAAGCATTTTTAAGAAAGGGCAAAATGCTGCACGGCAGAGAAGAGTAGGAAGAAAGTGAGAGAAACAGTCTTCTGAACACCAAGATCAGAAAAGGAGAGGGAGGAATTGCTTCAGGTGCTGGAGCAGGTATTTCCCTGCAGCCCACGGAGGATTTCATGCCGGAGCAGGTGGAGATTTCCTGAAGGAACTGCAGTTCACAAAGAGGAGCCATGGAGGAGCAGGCTGATGCTGAAGGACTGCAGCCTGTGGAGAGGACACTTGGAGCAGTGTGAGGAAGGTGGAGCGATAGAAAGGAGCTGTTACAGACTCACTGCAACCTCCCATTCCCCTTTGCCCTGCGCTGCTTCGGGTCAGGGGGATGTAGAGGAGTTGAGGTGAAGGTGTGAAGTTGAGCCTGGGGCAAGAGGGAAGCATGAGGGGAAGGTGCTATTTTAATTTGTATTTGTTTCTCACTATTTTAATCTATTTTAATCGACAGTAAATTAAATTAATTTTCCTCACATTGCATCAAGTACTTGAAATTTATATCTGGACTCAAGTCACTGATTTCTCTTTGATCACTGCAAGCCATTATTGCCTTTTTTTTTAAGTAGGACACAAAATGGATCAAATTCTAATTTTTAAGAAGTCATTCTGTGTGTAGGAAGGAGCACACCTTGTTTGAATCAGTAGTTGAATTTTTGGATGTATTCTGGTTAGACCTTTCAAGTTCTGCTTATTCCCCCTTTCACTAGAGTAAATCTTACCTGCAGAGTCAACTCAGGAACGGGTCTAATCCATTACATTTCTGCCAGAGAAGAATACCAGACACATTTTTACAGGTTTGAGCATGGGAGAATTATTCTGAGGAAAGGATGCTACAGTAGTAGATTCTACTTTTTCTACATTGGTAGTGTTGTTCTTACAGATATTAAGGATGCAGCGTCTTCAAGGCATTATATCTAGCTGCGCTTCAGAAGGGGGCAAAGTTTGGGGTGAGTGGCATCTTTGGTGAAGGTACTGTTAGTATTGGGAAAAGAAATAAGCAAAGTTTGGGAATGAAATTCATATTCCTGTGCTTTTCAGAGATTATTTTCATGAATGAGAAGGGAACTTCCTTAGAAGGTAAGTTTTATATGTGAGTTCTTACACCATCTACCAATAATATCTGGCACTGGCCACTAAGGGTATCTGGTCAAGGTACTAGGTGACAAAACTCGCATAATGGTTTCTAATAGGGCCACTGTTCGGAATACAAAATTGATGGATAGCTTCCTAGCATGAGCTCAATTAATCTTGAAGTTCTTCCCCTCTCTCCACGTCTCACTATGAAAGGAAGATTCTCTGTTAAAAGGAGCATAGTGAATTGTTAGTTGTCTGTATGGAGGACACAAAGGTATTTGTTGTGGATAAAGAAGACTTCTTTGATAATAAATTAGATGAGCTTCAGAAAGGATTGCACCATCATAACAACTTCATGAAGTAATTTCTTCCAATGATATAACTCACTTTTGATTATTGTCTTACTTTTTACTTACTGTGTAATCTATTCCGTAAGCTTTCCTGACTATGTCAAGGCCATAGAAGAAATGCATATAACAATTCTCTTTTCTCTTGAAGTTCTGTGAAAGGGAAAGAATTCCCTATTTTGCAGCTCTCGGGGACAGCCATGCTTGCTTAGCCACCCATTGCTGTGAGACAATACACAATTATCCATGTTTCCTAGCCACCAAAAAATCTTTTGCACTGAAGTACTCCACAAATTTGTGAACTTGAATCAGGCAAAGTGAATTTGGCATCTAAAAAAAAAAAAAAAGGCAGACAAACTACCCTGGAACCAAAATTGGCATCTTCAGGATCTGTGGCCTGGTGTTTATCAGTTGCAATTGTAAGAAGCCAGCATAATTATCATTATTAAGGTCAGATCTTTCAGACATTAACCACAGGTTAATACTTTTGGTAGTATGCTGACATTTATTCTGATCTTGCAAACAAAAATAGTGATTATGAGCTATTGCAGAAAGAACTGGGAAATAAAGCACTTTGTAAAGTACCAGTCTGTGGTGGTTTTGGTTTCTGTTGGCTTTGTCATGCTTTTACTTAGTGTTCAGCTCCTTTGCGTACCCTGTGTAGGGATCTGTTATATCTGATCTCTTATGTCAAAGAAGTTAAAATAGGTTAATAGGTAACACTAAGCATAATACATAAGTTCTTCATGGCAAGATATATCATACTTCATATATTTCCTAACAGAAATAGTTAAAATGTTTGAATATTATTGGTAATTATCAGAAGACATTTGAGAGACGCTTCACATGTTCTGTATTCACTCTTTTATCTGTGTTTTGCTTTTGGAATTGATGAATTCTCATTTCTTTGAGAACATTTATTAGCAATTAAGTGACTATTTTCAAATGAGCTATAGGTTTCTGACTGCAGCAGAAATGGTTTCAGGCAGGGAAACTGGAACCCTATTTAATTTTGAGCAGCCAGAATTTCTGAAGAGTTGAGGCACTGGGAGCCACCTCTGCACTCAAAAACATTACCTTTTGGGCACAATGTTATAAAGATCAACAAGGTTTCCAGAGAGGTTTGACTGGCATCAGACACAAATGTAGTATGATTTGAGGCAACAATGCTTCCTGCTTTGTTATGAGATGCCTAAAATACTTTGTGTTTGTTATTTTGTGTCTTGCTGCTGACATACCAGTGGGATGATACAAAGAAGAGAGTCTGCAATAAATGTTCTGTTTAAACCCAGAAACAGAGGCAACAGCTGGTGTATTTTAATTTTTCCAGGGGTAACTATCTTGAGATATCTGAAGAGTGAAAAAAGGAGTGGTTTTATTCTCTGTAGCATTGTCTGGTGACAGAAGATAATATGTTAAGTTTATTTGGAGGGTTTTCTAGGATTCAGGATCAGGTAGTGCTAATAATACTACAGGTTGTTAATATTGCCATTTGGGCTTTTTTTCAGATTTCCAGTGGCCATAACTTAATTTCTGCAGGGGATTTTTGTCCATAGATTCCAGCGGTCATGCTGCCTCTTGGATGTGAAGTATTGTAGCTTTATTTACCAATTTAGTCAGAAAAGATTTATGTACCATTGCTTAGATGATTTACGGAAAGGTTAGTACAGTCGGCTGTCCAGATAAAAACTAATTTTCCAGAGATGGAATTATTTTAAGGCTGCTGAGAGGTGACACTGGCTTAAGATGGTGAGTGAGTACTGACATTTTGAGGAGTCAGAAGAGGATAATTTTTTGATGTTGTCATTGTTGAATTGTAGCATTCACCAAGGGCAGCTACCTGAAGCAGAACTTCTTTTGCACAGGTCAGCAAGTGTTTGTCATCTTAGCCCACAGAGTGAGAAGCGAACTAGCACTATTGGCTACTTGACCAGCACTTACTTGGATTTATTCTTGCTGTTTTAGAATGAATTGGTTAACCTTTGGCTGCATGAGACGTGAAATTTGCCAACCAAATATTTTGGCTGTCTTCTCAGTGATAATGAGCTGTGTCAGAGATTTCTAGAAGAGAAGCAGTGGAAAATATTGAAGATGACCTAACAAAGTCTGTATTGCAAAGAAAATGTGCACCAAAAGTAACTCCTGCTTTTAAAAAGCCCATAGAACATGTTCTTAAATCCTGGAGCGTGAACCAAGCTGGCATTGTGGACCTGAGCACACTCTTACCACAAATCTCCAAAACCCTCTCAGCAGCACCCACACAAGTTTGTTCCTGTTCACCCGGAGCAAGGACAGGAGTCTCTAGTTAAGCCACATACTGAGTTAAAGTTAATTTGTAGTGTCATTTTACTACATCCCAGTTTAAATGAGTTGCTCAAGAAAGCAGATTAAAAGCATTGATGCGGTCAAAAATTGAAACTCCATTTTTGAAAGCAGAAGTTGGAAAAAGAAATCTGTGTTCAAATTTGTAGTTCACCCTGTTTTGCATTAGAGGGGAGACAGAGGGGAAATACTATTTGCTTGACTATTGCTACTTTCTTATGCCTGTCATCCCTCCAGAACTGCTGCTGTGAACTTAGGTGTACATACTGGTTTTTTTCCAGTGGTAATTAGTTTTTTATTGTGATGAGGAAATGTGTCTATGTCCTCAACCATTTTCACCTGTGTTTTTTTCTGTGGAATACACCTTTCAGATGAAATATTGAGAATCTTTTTAAGATTCCAGGATACTTTCATGTTTGTATACCCATTGAATACAGCTAGGAGTAAAACCAAATAAAACTCTTGTCCCTCTTTCAGTTCAGGTTGTGTGATGTAATTACTATGAAATTTAAAGTATGTTGATTGATTACAGCTGGTATAAATGCTGTAATATTTGTAAAATTTATGCTTCCATGTATTTCAGAGGTTGATACTACTGAAACGTGGTAATTGGAACCATAGCACTGCATTCTGAACATTGCCAGGGTAGGCTTATTAAAGTTTTCAGTGAAATATGAAATAGGGAGTAGGCATTTCTGGCAAGGTCTTGATTAGTCTCAAGGGTTATTTTTGTAGCATTGAACTTAAAGGTAAGTAATCAAACTATAAAGACATGCTTTTCCATTACATTAAACCTCTGGAGAAATTTTGAGACCAACTTACACTTGTAACAGGTTTATGCTAGAGAAATGTCTGTCTGGTACGTTAGTGATATTCCAGAAGCATAATGATCCGGTAAAAAGTATTCCTGTGAAAAGGAAGATAGCTTGAAAGAGATGATTTGTGGAGATTTTCCTGGACTGTGTATCTGTAAACTACTTGTCGAGAAGTCTTATGCGTGAAGAATACAGGGCTGGAATTGTCCTGTGCTTAGATGGGAATCTGTTTGTGATCTTAGCTGAGGTTGGGCCACTTGACCTGTGGAGGCCCCCTCCAGTGTTAAATGACTCTGTTCAGTCAATCTGTGTTGGCAAGAGGTTATAGAAAATAATCTGTATGTGTATAGCATGCACGAGCAAGACGGACAGAGTTAACTGTAGCTTCTGATTATTCCACACCTTTATCCTTCCATTAATGCAAAAGTCATTTATTGCAGAGTATAAATTGCAAGGAGTGTGCTATATTGTGCAAGATATCTTGATGTAGGCTTTAGGGTTTTCCATTTTATTTGACCCAATTCTGTGCTTGAGCAATTAACACACTTCTAACATGCTGCTGTCTGAGGAGAAAAAACTTATCCTGAGAGATGTCTATTTAAATGTACTCAGAGAGATGCTGAAGTCTCTTACCTAGTACCTTGAAAGAAAAATGAGGTGATGAACTTTAAGTGTCTGGAATATATAAATTGGCATGAGATTCAGCAAGAAATTGGGGACCTAATTATTCACAAATGCTAGGCATTTGTAATGTAGGCGCTTAAAGCAGCAAAAGCACCAGACTGACCTGTTTTTCATCTGTTGTGAATTTAGCTTCTGCTGTAATAGGTAAATTTGATCATTTTCATTCTACAATACTTGTCCTTTAACAGAAAAATATTCTATTAAGTTCTCAATAGATGCTTAGCATACCTAGATCTAGGCCAGATTATTGCTTCAAATCTATGCCAAACTGGTAATGATCTAGTGATTTGTTTACCCCTGTGATGACAGAACCTAGTTTTAGGTTGGTGCCCAGAAGTAATAACGCCTGGGAACAAAAACTAGCATTAACTGATACATCCTTCTTGAAAGTTTCACTTCTAAAGACAACTTCCTGAATTGCTTTAAAGCACGCGAATCGGAAATGTGAGGAAGTTTTTCTTGCTGCTTTCGTTCTCAGGATGATAAAGCTACACACAACAGTGTGTGTACTACAAAGACGATAAATTGACAGTTCCTCTCTTCCTTTTGAAAAAGGGACTTTCAATAAAAAAAATTAAAAAATTATTTAAAGTGGAGAAAAAGAAGTCATTCTTTCCAAATACATTGTTAATCTGCAAAGGACATGTCCACAAAGTAGTGTTGAGGTCAAACATTATTTAGAACGATAATTTAGAATATCCGTAGTTAGGTCACTGTCTTTATGTTGAAGCCATCTAAACCTTTAGCGCAGAGAGTACAAACTAACCACGAACTGATGGGGATAAAGAATAACAGGATATTCTTTGAGGATCCGGGGAGGGTAACATCCCTTGCACTTCATCCTGAAATAATCCGGTACTGGCAACTTTCAGTGACAGTTTATTTGACGAAATGGGCCAGCAGTCTGATTCATTTGTGCCAGAAAGGAGTGTTAATATTGACTTAAACTACTAGGACAAAAAGTACTATTCTTTTTTAATTTTTAATTTTATGTCTTTATATTTACTTGACTTGGTGTTTTAATATATTGTATGAGGAAAGCGGGCTTTTTTTTTTTTTATTTTGGGATGGTGGGTTCTCATTGCTAATTCACATCTTGAAGTTCTAATCCTCATTTATGATGTTATCACTTATACAGGAACAAGCACTGTCAGACAGGATTAGAGAATTAGCAGAGTGAGGCATCCAAAACCACTTCTGCTGCCTTTTATTAGATTTGTTTGTTTGTTTGTTTTGAGTGGCAGTAGATAACTGACAGTAATAATTATAGGGTGTTTAAGACCACCCCGTTCTTTCTTTGGAAGGTCTATGTCCTGCTGAAAATTTCTTATCATTTACAGGGTCAAGCAAAAGAGACAGGGTGAAGGTGCTGCTGTTTGGAAAACAATAGCTACAGAGTTATTGAGTGTTGGCAGGGGACGCAACCACCATCCCAAAATCCAGCAGGTGGGAGAACAAGGAAGGAAACAGAAGATGGACATGAGCCCTGTTTTTCTTCTGGTTGTCCTCATTTTAGATCAAAATACTTTTAGGAGAATTAGTGAGCAATGCTGCAAGAGAAAGCAGATGTGGGAGCTCGGTGATGGCAGCTGGTTGAACTCCTCTAAGTCATCCAGCTATTTCTGTAGCATTTGGAGTGAGAAAGTACTCCAGTCCCTCCTTCAGGCTGCTTGGAAGGAATATGTTTTATCCCAGACTGTCCATTCTCTAGTTCTTGGCTTTGGTGTGTGTGTGTGGGGGGTGATGGCCACTTAGGCCAACAGGTTGTGAAAGGAGGTGGCTGTTGGACAAGTGCTCTCTGCTGGGACAACCTTAGTAGCTGTTCTTCTAAATGTTGCCCGTTCTTTGTGCAGCAGTTTGTTCTCTATGCATCGAGAGATGGCAAATTTAGGAAGCAGATATACTTCTGGAGGCTGCAAAAAACCTGATTTTTTTGTGTGTATCTATAGACTCACAGAACGCGCACACACATACACATGTAGTTATGTATATAATTTTTTTGTCAGACTCGGTCATTTATTGATAATAACTTGCTACAAGCAACTGTTGGCATGAAGCCATTTTCAGTCATCCCATAAAAAGCGAATAGCTTGTTTTCGTGTGACAGCTCGATGAGACAAGAACCTTAGAACCTTAAAAACTGTTTTACAAAGACGGTCGTTTAAAGATACATATTTCCTGAAGTGTTAGCTAGCTTGCTTGTGTGTTGAAAGAACTTTTAATGTGGCTGTTGCCTTGTATCGCTGCTTGTGTGTCAAGCAGTCATTGAAATCTACATTGTAAATTAGTCACGTACTCTGCAATTTAATTTTTTTTTCACTTTTGAGTAGAGAATATAGAATGCAAGCTGTTTTCAATTTGACATGCATTATAGAAGAATTAGAGATTTTGTTCTAATTAAATATTTAAATTTAAGAAATGTTAATAAAATCGGTAACGGCTGTGGTCAATGACAGTCTTTCTTACTTTTACTTCAGTGAACGTAAAGTCAGACCCCAGGAAAGGATCTGAATGGTTTGTGAATCATTAGTGACTCTGCTGCTTTCTCCAGCCAACATCACAAAGACTTTTTCAGCTTGTATCAGCTGGTATCCAGGCATTGTATGTTTGCCTCATAATTCTTAAGGTGCCGGTGCTTAGCTATGTGCACACAACTAACTTCAAGGATTTTTTTTTTTTTTTTTCAAAAATGAAGAAAAGGGGCAGAATTTCCTCATCTTACTGATATTTCCATATTTCCTTACAGCATTTGCTCTCTGATCCCTTAGGATGGCAAAGGTACCAACTGCATTAATCCTTTTTGATACTAGAGGGAGCCCACGGCTTGAGCAGGCAGAGTGAAACGTGGTATCTTGGACGATCCTTGAGGAAACACAGATGGGAAGTAAAGTGGCATTGATGACTATAATGCACCTTTTTCCATCACTGGCAGAACGAGAAGGGCTGAATTTATCTGCTTAGGAAATTACACACGGCTTTCAGAGACGCTCAGATAATGAAATGCTGTAGCTGCAATTTCTTCTGTATCTGAGCTCCTCTCTGTCATGGCTGGATTTATCTTCACAACTTCCTCTGAGGAAATAAGCCCTCTCACATCCCCATTAATACATGGGGGACTGTAACACAGGGAGCACTCATGGGAGTGCAGCTTTCAGACTGTACCTGCCATAGCAGCAACTTCAGTCAGGCATCGGTCTTCTACATAGGCAGGAAAGCACCCCATAAATGCTCTTGAGAAGTCCTGATGTGCTGCATTTCTGTGCTCAGCCAGTTCCTCGAGGCACAGAGGCAGACCTGGCACAATACCTTCTCGCCCACCCTAGCGAGCCTTCAGTTGGGAGAGGCTGCTGGGTGGGCAAAGCTGAGACACACGCTTCTTAAGCCTTTCTGTGTTGCGCCCTCTCCCCAGCTCTGGCTCAGCTGTCAGCAGTCATGGAGCCGCGGGGCTGAGCTGTGGGTGCCCACTGTCTCAGGGACGGCAGGAGCTGACAGCAGGCACCTCATGGGCTCCCAGGAGATACCGTTGGGCAAACAACTGTTCAGCAGGTTTGAGGCAGTGAAAGGCAAATCCATTTTGGACTTGTTAAGGTCTTCTCTGAGACAATGAAGGCCGTGCCTGCCTGGTGGACCTAAGGCATCCCAGAAGCACCTTGACAAGATGGACAGCCAGCAGTAGGCTGTGAAGAAGGCTGTTTCTCACTGGCCGGAGGTGAGGAACAGCTCACCAGGTGTCCACAGAGAGCATTAGCTAGAACAGAAGCTTGGGAAAGGAAGCTGGCAGGATTTGTACCCTGGAAGAGCTCTGCAATGGATAGGAAGTGTACAAATAGCGCAAGCAGTGTGACAGTATTGCCGTGCACAGGGCTGGATGATCAGAGACAAGACTGCATGCACGTGCGAACAGAGGTATGCAAATGCACAGTGTGTATATATATATATATATATGCACAAAGAAGTATACCAAGGGGAATATTCCAAAGCACCCAGGAGGAGACTTGAAAGCACAAGGTAACATCCTGAAACATGTTGGCTGACTCTTTTGCTGCCTCCCTGTTTTTCTGCACTAGGGATCTGTCACTGTAACAGGGCAGTTGAGAGCACAGTAGCCACCAGAAGCTCGGGTCTTTGGACGCTGAACCGCAGCCACCCTTGAAATGGGCTAGCTTAAATATCTTAGTTAAGATAACTTCGCATAATCAGAGCAAATTTAATTTACATTACAGCCATTTAATCACTCAGAGCTCTTGACATGTGAACTTCTAATCCTAGTGAACACTACCTCTATCCTGTTTAATTATATTTCAGCAAATCCTTATTTCTTTAGAAGTAGCTCAGCTGTCACTGTGATGCTCAGTGAGGTTACTGAAAGCGTCAGGGCAACAGTAAGTGGACAATCATATTCCGTCAACGCCTGAGGCAAAGCAGAATTAACTGCTCTGCTGAGTTTTGGCACGCCGGGCTCCGCGTTTGTGCAGGGGCAGATCTGCCCGGGAGGGGGCAGTGATGCACAGACGCACACTGGTGCTGGTGCCTTGCATAAACACAGACTTTTAATAGCCATCTCCTGCACATACAGCTGAACTGTTCTTCTATCTTAGTTTATTCTAAATGGGATGTGTTTAATGCGAGATAAACACGTGCAATACCACTGGATGGAAGTGTGAGGCTTCTTTGACCCCTTGTAGTTTAGGGGTGAGAAGTGTTCAGTGTCGTGATTTTTCTCTTTCGCAGCAGCAAGGAGGGAGCAGTGTCCTTCTGAGGGGCTTTTGAGTGCTGTCAGGCCAGCATTAATGTAACCGGGAGCCTTTAGCCTGCTTTTCACCGTAATAGCCACAGTGGGGAAAGTACAAATTATCAGACAGGAAGGACCATACAGACAGGTGGGTATTAGATATGACACAGAATAATCACTCAAATGCAAGTCACAGTAGGGGGATTTCAGTGGAATATTACAGCCAGAAACATGCTCTCCTGCTGGAACAGATGCTGTTCAGGAACCCGTGCAGGGGACTCTTGCAAAGCGCTGAAGATGGGAAGGTGTTACAGCACGTTGGCTTCATAGGTACCTGGGCTTAAGTACTACAGTTTTCCCAACGTTAAGTGCTGATGATTACTATGATTAATAGCTCAGTCTGCTTTGTGGAATAGAAGATACTAGGATATCCCTGGGTGCAGAGGATGGAATTTTTTCTCCTGAGTATCTTGTAACACAATTGTATAAAGCTAGATTGCTTGGGCTTTACTCTTAAAAGATGCAGTAAGTACCAAAAGATGCTGTTACATGCTCCCTTATAGGTGACACTATAGAGAATCCTCTGGCCAAGGCAGTCATATTCCTTTATCACCTAAGCAATTCATCTCCACAAACACCAATGGCATCATTATCGTTCAGCTGGATTCCCTGTAAATTCTGTCAGCATTTGTTCTTTCTTCTTTTTATTTGTGCCCTGACAATAGAAGTCAAAATGAAAAAGACTGAGACTATTATAGCACATGCTATTCAGGATTTACAAAATGGTTGACCACGTTCTTGGATGTACTCTGAACCTGAGTACAATAATGGATATATGGAGTAAAGAGGATTTTAGCTTTCAGGACAGTATTTGTACAGGAGTTGCAAGCTATGGGGAAAGTATACCTGTGGATCGTGTTTATGCACTTGCTTCTGATACTGTAGAGAAAAAGAGCCTTGAGGCTGCTCTAACTTGTATCTAACTGCAGCGGCACCTGAATGGCTACAACATCAGCCAGAGATCTCGGGAATGCAGCAGTAACGCAATCTTGATTCTTTCCCCCCTCTATGCTACTTGCTAATTAAATTAGCATTAAGATGAACAGTCACTGTAGAGGCGTGCAGAGGCAGACACTGAAGGTCTGGCTGTAACTTCTGTTCTGAGGAGAAATAGCCAGTTGTTAGAGACATATTTTAAAATAGAGTTAGCAGATTACATTTGCGAAAGCTCTGGCATCTCAGACTTCTTCTAGATGGGATCAGTTTCAGGTCTTTCTGTCTAAACCTTTCCAGGGAAATGGGGGCTGGAAGTCATTGCCGTATAACATCTGTTTGCTGATCTCACTCCAGCTTCAGTATTTTCTTCCTGCAGTACTTGCTGCCCAGCAAGGAGCTCACATAGGCTGCATCTATAGTGCATGGAAGCAGTGCCTGTGAGAGATCCCTGAACTGGCTGGAGGCTCCACACAGCTGTGCTGCTGCGCAGAGGGACTGGCCGAGGCTGTGGGTGCAGGACGGCACGATGCCACAGGTGCTATACAGCACTGAGGTGTCAGCATTACTCCCGGTCCCAAAGCTGGCAGGGTTGGCAGTGGCTAGGGGATCTCTGCACTGAGCTGTCTCTCATAGTGTAGATATTCCTCTTGTCTGCTGCATTAAAGGCTTCACAGGGAGAGTGAGCTGAGTCCTGAGACCAGAATCAGGTCAATGCCTGTGACTGAGAAGCTGGAGAAACCACGGACTGCACCAAAACAGGCCACAAAAGGCTAAGAAACTGGGGTGGGACCAGGACAAGGAGAAAGATGGGCTTGGAGCAAAAGCAGGCAGGGAGAGATCATAGAGAGCAGAGCAAAGATATGTCAGGAAATACTGAACATGCAGCTACATCCCATAAGGCTGTCTATACCCCCATGACATGGGGAGGCTGAACACAGTGCCTTGGTGATCCCAGTCCTTGGATTGTTTGGATACAGGAGCCACATCAGACTGGTCAGGAGATGAGTCCATGAACAACTTAATTTCTCAGTCCCTACCAGGGTAGAGTTTAAGTGTTCTCAAATGTATCCTCACAGCAGTATTCCCCTTTCTGAACAGGGAGATGGAGGTGTGGAGACAAACAGCTGGCCTAAACTCACACGGGAAGCCCATGGCATGCCCAAGGAGTAAAGGCAGAAAGCCACCACCCTAATCTGGCCTTCCTGCCTTTAAACCTTTCCAAATGGGGCTGCATGGACAAGCAAAAATGTCACACAATTGCTGCTGTCCTCCCTGTTCTTGTGGGGTCTTGGTCTACCTGGCTGCTAAGCAGGCGAGTACTTTTTCCCTGTACCAGTCTTGCTGACCAGGAGGATGGCCAGCAGGAATGAAGAGCAGAGGGGCAGGTGCAGCAAGTGCCAGCTGAGAGCATTAGGGGGAAAGGTTTTTGCTAAGCTGGCAAAGCAAGACCTGTTTTGTAGAGAAAGAAGAGCTGAAAGGATACGAAGACAAAGCAGGGAAGTTACTTTGAACTAAACCGGGATGTGCTTACAGAGATTAATAGTGGCTTCCTGTCCCACGGTTCAGTATGTCTTCTGTTTGCGGTAGTTTGCATACACACAAATGATTTTCTGGAAAGGCATCTTTTATTCTCCAACTCTGGAGATATTCAAAACCTGCCAGGACGCCATCCTGGGCAACCTGCTCTAGGTGAACCTGGGCTGGCGGGTGGTTGGACTAGATGATCTCCAGAGGTCCCTTCCAACCCCGGTGATTCTGTGATTCGTTGTTACTCCTGTGCATCTTCCCCCGGGTTTCAAGGCACAGGTGCAATTGAAAAAAATGGCTCAAATCTCCCTTAATGAGGTCAAACACAATTCAGGGCACAATCCAAAACTGCACAGCCAATGCAGACCTGTTCACGGAATTTCACGGAATCACGGAATTTTCAGACTTGGAAGGGACCTCTAGAGAACATCTAGTCCAACTCCCCTGCTAAAGCAGGAACGCCTAGAGCACATTACTCAGGACTGCATCCAGGCAGGTCTTGAAAATCTCCAGAGAAGGGGACTCCACAACCTCCCTGGGCAGCCTGTTCCAGTGCTCTGTCACCCTAACTGTAAACAAGTTTTTTCTTGTGTTTGAATGGAACTTCCGATGTTCCAACTTGTGCCCGTTGCCCCTCGTCCTGTCACTGGGAACCACTGAAGAGTCTGGCTCCACCATCCTTCAACCCACCCTTTAGATACTTGTAAGCAAGAATAAGGTCTCCCCTCAGCCTTCTCTTCTCCAGGCTAAAGAGTCCCAGCTCTCTCAGCCTTTCCTCATAAGGCAGGTGCTCCAATCCCCCAGTCATCTTTGTTGCCCTATGCTGGACTCTCTCCAGTAGTTCCCTGTCCCTCTTGAGCTGGGGAGCCCAGAACTGGACACAGTATTCCAGTTGTGGCCTCACCAGTGCCGAGCAGAGGGGGAGAATGACCTCCCTCGACCTGCTGGCCACACTCTTCCCTATGCAGCCCAGGATTCCACTGGCCTTCCTGGCGACAAGGGCACATTGCTGGCTCATGGATAATTTACTATCTGCCAGGACCCCCAGATCCTTCTCCTCAGAACTGCTTTCCAGCAGGTCCACCCCTAGCCTATATTGGTGCCTAGCATTCTTCCTCCCCAGGGGCAGGACCCTCCACTTGCTCTTGTTGAACCTCATTAGGTTCTTCTCTGCCCAGCACTCCAGCCTGTCCAGGTCACGCTGGATGGCAGCGTGGCACTCTGGGGTGTCAGCCACGCCTCCCAGTTTGGTATCATCAGCGAACTTGTTGAGGATACACTGTGTCCCCTCATCCAGGTCATTGTCCCCTCATCCAGGTTCATTGTTGAAGTGGGATTCAGATCAGATCTTGGTTAGGTAGTTTAATTAAAGTGTGACAGGATAACATCAGTAGAGTGAAGTAGAGCAACCCGGAAGGAATCCATTTACACTCATTGTCTGTTAGCCTCAAAAGCTAGCAGAATTAATACCAAAAAAAAGAAGGAAAAAATGGGGAGAAAATATCGCTTATGAACTATAGGTGTTAAAGAGCAAATCTAAATAGAACTGGCTTGATGAGGTCCAATGTAGTCATTCCCTGCTACCTGCAGGAACTATACCTCAAGGAGAATAAATTGGACAAAGACTTGCCCATGAGGTGATGACTTTTAGACTGTAGCTTTTGTTCCAAGACCTTACTCGCTGTGTTCCCATCTCTTTTTTACTAGGTGCCTCATCTTCAACTGTACTGTCCTGGCTGAAGTTCCAGGAAATAGACCCACCAGCCTCTCATTGTCCGTCCTATCTCCGTCACTGCTGTGAGCGCTCTTCCCTTCTACCACAGGACCATCTCATTTCGGCCTGCCACGCGCAAGCTGCTCACTGAGTTTTCCTTCATGCAAGGTCTCAAAACTCCCCTTTCTCATGACAAATCTATTTGTCTGCCTTGGCCATCCTTCCTTTCCCATGCTGCAGTTGTTTTTTCTGTGATAGGAAAAGACATAAACCAACTTCTTTGGGGTTTTTGGTGGGGTTTTTTTCACCTTACCATTCATTTCCCCTTGTGTTGGATATCAACAAGATTTCAATTATTCCTTCTGCGTCGCTCTTTTGTTTTTGTTCAAATATCATCTTCGTTTGCAATAAGTTTGCTGACTGTATTATCTGCTAGTGGCAAAGAAGGATGATGTTTAAAGACACTTATAAAGCAAAACCCACACCAATCAGAGGCCAGGTCATGTGCTCCTAGTAACCCATTGCTTTATATATCAGTGTATTAGCTCTATCATTTAGATTGCAAAATCCATAGGCAAAGGCAGTTCCTCTGTATATGTTTAATGATTATTCTTCTAAAAAGAAAAAGAGAATATGAACAGAAACTGTGATTAACATGAAGAATGAAATGCTGAAAATAGGACTGATTTTCTGTTTCAGGAGTGTGATCCTCCAGACGTTTCAAAAGAGGGAGAAGGAATACCACTGATCTCAGAACACTGCAGTAGGACTCTGGAGAAAGAACTGTATCCAATTCCTAGCTCTGCCACGGCAAGAATGACCCCAGGTATTGTAATTTAATTTCCCTGAGACTTAGTTTTCTGTGTGTTAAGGGTGATTGCTGTCTCTTTGACTTGCAAGGTTGTTCTGAGATGTTTTGATCCTATAGAGATGAGTCAGAGGAGCACCTATGAAAAGTTTCTTTTGTTACAAGAGGTGCAGTTACTGGTGAAATGTTGAAAGGAAAAGGCAAAAATCATGAAAATTTCAAAACTACCAAGCCCTCAGGAAACAAGGGTGAAATCCTGCGTGGAGTCTGTTTCTTCAAACCAGAGTCTTGTGGTTTAAGCACTGAGGAGTTTCCACATATCTTTCTTCCTCTGCTTTTGATAAACCTTTAGCAGCAGGACATTTGCCCAAGCGGAGGGGGCTGGGTGGGTGTCTGTACAGAGAAGTTCCTCGGCTTTCTCATAACAAAAGAGGCAGCACTGACATTGGGTGGCTCTCAAGTGCAGCTCCTGAGATTATTGACAAACACACGTACAGGTTCGCAGGCACTGCTTTGTCTCTGCAGTCCATGGGCTGGTTGTACAGTACAACCATCCGTTAGGGGTGCATCGTTTGAAGGTGAGGTAGAACAGCATGATGTCCAGGGCTTGGCTTCAGTAAAAGACCTGCACAAACTTGGGGGAATCATTTCCTTTTATTGTTCTTTAGTTTCCTCATTGGCTGAAAATGAATCTAGCAGTTCTCAACCTTGTATCCACAACACCTAGTTGAAAAAGGCTATATCGTTCATTATTCATATGTGTGTATTATTGCAGTTTGCTGTTTGAACGTTGTCTTTTGCAGAGACCTCTCATCCATGTTTAAGTGACCAGCGTGCATCTGACCCTGTAATATTGCAAACTGCCTCAGAAGTTGCCCCCTTACAACTGCTGTTGGAAGATGGGGACATTCGGGGAGAATGTCAGAAGAATTTTAGCCGCGTGCTCCTGAGAGTGGCTCTGAAGGATCTCGAGATAGAGGTTCGTGCTGGCCTTTTCCTCAGGCCCTCTCTCCATCACCAGAAAAGCACCCATAGACAAGAAGGTAGGAGCCATTGGCCCGTGCTAGATCCCAGCCTGCCTTCTCCAGCGGTGTGGGGAGGGGAGGCTGCTCCGGTCCTGCCTTCCCAGCAGCATCTCCCAGTCACAGCTGCTGGATAATGGACAGCAGCCCCAGGTTTTGCTGCGAGAACTTAATCTGCACTGTCGTCCCTCATTACTGCCACTCAGTGCCGTCGTGTCCAGCCATGAAGGGTCACAAGATGACATGAGAGAGGTCGGGCGGGGGGGGTGGGTGTATGAAAGGTCCTGGCAAGCACCGGGAAATACGGAAAGGCTAAGAAGAGAACAGCTACCCAAACGATGCTCGCAGCCGCTCGGTGGGGATGGGGCTGAAAGCGGCGGGGTTCACACTAAGTTTTCCCGAAGGTCACTCTGCAATATGGTAGCTCCCAGCTCGGCTGTCAGTGCCCATAAAGGCAGCTCTCCTCACAGGGCGGGGGTGGGGAAGGGAAGGAGGTTTGTTTAGAAGCATTAGCGTGCCCCTCCCCCGGCCCCATTAGCGGCCCTTATTAAACCAACACAGACAAAGAGCAAAGATGCCCTCGTTAATGGAGAGTCTCCGATAATTACTCTGCTCTGCCGCTTCTTTTGGGGCCTGAATGGCCTTTGAATAATGTTTCTCTTGCTGCGGTTGCAGACAATACCCTCGCAGACTGCTTTAAGCGGTGCCAATCCCATTAGCAGAAGAATGGCGGGGCTTTCTGGTAGCGCGGGTGCGCGCGCTGGCGGGGAGGAGGGCGGGCTCCCGCTGAGGAGAGGCCTGCGCTGCCCGCCGCTGCCCGCGCCTCGGCTGCCCTCCGCCGCCCGCCAAAGCGAAGCAGGGAGGCGCTGGGCGAAACGCCACCTCGGAAACAATCTCCCCGAGCCAGGGGGGCTGGCGAGCGTCCCGCCGCCCCTCGCTGCAGCAGCGCGGAGGCGGGCATGTCTCCGCACCGCACGGGAAGGGAAGGGGAAGGAAGAGGTGGGAGGTAGCAGGCCCGCAGCCCCAGGAAGAGGAGTGCCTCCAGCCTTTCCTCGTGTTCCCCAGGCACAGCTCTGCTCTGGCGCTCACACGCGACACCAACGGGGACAGAGGCCCAAAGAAATCGGAATCGGGCTGTGCTGCTGCTCTGCCGTGCCGAGAAAATGAGGTGACAGCCATCCCTGTCCGCATCCAGTTGATTACAGAGCATGAAAATGGCTGTACCGCCCAATTTCGGGAGGGTTAATTTTGTGCTGCGCACCCCAAGCAGGGAGCTAATTAGCGTGTTCAATAGGCAGCTATCAACCAAACTTGGAGGAGTTGGAACAACTCTACCTGAGCCTTTCTCTTTGATCTCCCCTTCTGCACGATAAGTGAAAATAGTGTAGAGCTGGGCTGGCTGCGGTGTTTAATCATCTGATGATATTTATTTTCACAAACGTGAACTCAAGGAACAATTATCGGCAAGGTTTCATCTTGTGCCGAACGTGCCAGTTAACGGCCTTTCTGTGAGGTAATAGCTTCTATGTAGGGAGTCAGTAATTAAAATGTGTGAAAAAAGGCCCCTTCAGAGGCAGTGGGGAAAGACAGTGAGTCTAATGCTCAGCCGGTGTGAACTGGCGAGTCTGCCGATGGCCACAGGAAATGGGCACTGCTCCTTCCACGTTATGCCAGCGAAGGACGTGCCCAATGGGTTCTCGAGAGTTTCCCAGTTTGAGAAAGATGTTTGGGTTCTTATCAACAGGAGCCAAACTCAGGAATACCTGGTACAATGATCTGGTCTTAGGAAGATGATTCCGCAGTATTCACGGGAGATATTCAGATCTAAAGAAGGGCACTCGGTCCTGCAAACTCTCCCACGAGGAAAGCAGGTAAGTTTTTAGTGTTAACAGATAGTGCCATTTTCTCCCTCTTCCGGTGTTAACTCTCTAGACTTCCAGAACCTCAATCAAAAAAGCTAAGGAAAAGCTGACATTTGAGGCATTCCAAGCAGAAGGGAGATGAGGTCATTCATGTCTTCATTGCATGGACATATAGGTTTACTTGTACGGTTAACCACCAGGTGGCTCTACGGACGCTGTTCTGTTTTGGGCTATATGTTGATGGTTGACGAGCGACTGGGGCAAAGCTGGAAATCAAGCTGCGTGGAAGGTTTTGTTGGATAGCCACCACCATGTCTTTAACCAGTGTATCCTGGTTGAAACAGCTTGTGGTTTCATGTTGGAGGATGGTGATATGTTTAAACAATGAAAACTGCAAGCAATAACAAAAATTTCCAAGGTTCATATTTCTTCAGAATTAGAGTGTGTTTTCCTGCAGCTTTGAATGATAATGTTGGTCATTTATTCTTTTCTGTTGGCACACAGACCACAGGAAGAGAAATCTCTGCCAGACTAGAGGAAGAAAATGTAGAGTCACCTGAGCTCAGAAAGCTTCAGTTGCTTTAAGCTGTGGTAGAGGGGTATGCGATGGATCATAGATATAAAAAGGGGATGGAATCTCCTCCTGCTGCCAATAAAATGGTGATAATGGTTTATAAAGTGCTTCTCAGAATGGAAAATTAAAAAACTTGAACCCAAACCTTTCCCTAACAGCCAGTGTAAGAAAGGTGCATGTTAATTGCCTTTTGCCTAGGAAATGGAAAGTGTTACCCATCCGAGTCCTTGCAAAGAGTTTCCAGCAGATAAGAATAGAGTTAGGGATATCTAGAGCTGGGAAAAGTGTTCTTTAGAGGGCTGAGAAGAATGAAATTAAGACCCTTTTTTACTATGTGTTCCCGCTCTTTCTTGGGGGAACGCAGTGTTTCCTACAGACCCTCACAGTGCAGAAGGCAATGTTGCGAGGATGCGGGCTGGGGGTGCCTGGGAAGTGTCTGGCAGGGCACAAAGCCCTGGCAGGAGGTGTCTTTCCCATCTCCCGCGCAGCTGGGGATTGCACAATGTGAAGAATCAACACAATGTCTGGTTATATTCGGCAAATGGGGTCTCAACGAGCCTTGTGGGACTTGCTTGGGCTGTAGGAAAGGGAGCGGGGTAGGAGTAGTGCCTGACTGCACTGAATGCCTGCGACTTGGCTGCTAAGACAACGGGGATTGTTTTGAGTTCATGGCATGCGGTTACTGTCCTTCCACATCTATGGCTGCCAAGCGCCTCTGGGAGTCTGTTTTTGAGTAGAGGGGTGATTCTTCTTGAACAAGGCCTCTCTGCTGTCCTCCCCTAAAAAGAAATTACATCTATGCCCTTCTGCAGCCTGCAGTCACTTTTCTGCTACAGGTGGAAAATGATGTATGGGCCACTTCCGAGAAAAATATCTAAGCTTGAGTGTAATGTTAAACACAGGCAATTTCTTTTCAACACAGCAGTGAAATCAGAACCAGGGGAGGGATTTTTTACGCTTCACTTTGAACCACCTATCTGCTCTTCTCCCCTGACATTCATGTCCCCACAGGCGATGGACCAGTGCGCCCTGTGCCTCCTGCGCAAGTATGCTGGGCCTGGAAGAGGAGCTCATAGCTCATAGTCAGCAGAGACACAAAGTCCTGAAGCATCGTCAGACCCAGGAGTCCTAGAGAGCCTCTTTCCTTCTGAGGAGCCCAAGAGACAAATGTCTCGGCACTGTTTGAGAAAAGGCTGGATGGCAATAAATAACATGGCAAGTGAGGGTACTGCCTCATCCTGTGAGGGATCACAGCGCGTACAGTTGAATTAGAATAAAAAGATCAATCTTTGACTGTTACCTAGTGAAACAGCCGTTCATCTTTAGGAGCAGGACTTGAAATGTATGGTGCTCGAGTAATATATTATTTGGAAAGGCCAAGGTTAATTAATTTTCAGTCAGATAAACTGGTATTTTTTTGTGCCAAAGGTGCTCATTCATCCTTGCTGTCACTGAAACGAGATAACCCATACGAACACAACTTTGTTAATTGTGCCAGTCCCGTTTTGCAGTGTATACTACTAAATGGTTGGTGTGTGAGGATGAGAAGAAAAACTACTGATGGAAGCGAACCTAACACCTGGCTTTTCTTGTGGATTGTGAATCCTCTTTATGGACCCAGTTCAGCACCAGATTTTCGTGGGGTTGCATTTCAGCATTCACCTTGTCTCCGCTGCTCAACGCAGCACCGCTGACTCCCCTGGGACGCAGTCAGTGAAACAGCACCCTGATTTTATACGTGTACGTGATGCTACTCGGAACTGGTCTGCACATGCTGGACATCAAAATTCAGGTACACCCCTAATCCGCACACGGGTCTTTCTTGCCATGAGGTTATTTTTACAGGACATGTATTGTTGGGTGGTGTGCCATGCTACATACCAATGAAATAAGCCATTTGTAATTGTCTGGTAACTTTTTGTTTTCTTTGGGTAACAGGTTGTGCCAGAGAGCGTTTTGCTGCCCTGTGGCGATACGAATTCACACACCATGCTGCTCTCTGCAGCCTTCACGCCTCGGTGAGTGTGCTTGCACGTGGGATTTTTAAAAGACCTGTCTAGTGTTTTGTGTTTTCCTTCTCTCCTGAAGTCAAGTAGCAGCTCCCTGAGCATCTCAGCAGCTTTACACGTGGAAAGGTGCAATTTTGTCATGGAATCGTCTAGGTTGGAAGGGACCTTTGAGATCATCGAGTCCAGCCATACCCCTTACGTTTAGATAGGAAAACCTGAAGGTTTTCCTGTTGTTATTTTTTCAAGGGGAAATGAGAAGCTGGCGGGTTCCCGGGACAGACGGTGACCGCCCAGCCGCTCTCCCGCCGTTACCATCGGCTGGCGCAAGGCCGGAGGGGTGCCCGCGGCCGCCGGGGCACCTCCGCCCGCGCCTCCCCGAGCCCCGGGGCTCCCGGTTGGCCGGGCGGCGGCAGGAACCTTGGTGCCGCGCAGCCGTTTCCCGCGGCGGCCGGGACGGCTTTGCGGCAGGACGCGGCCCCGCCGCCCGGCAGCAGCGCGGCGGCGAGGAGGGGCCGCGGCCGCGGGCTCCGCTGCCAGCCGGGCCGGGCCGTGGCGAGCACGGGGAGCCCCTCCTCGGAGCACAGGCAGAGCGCGGCCTCCGGGCGGCAGGTAAATACTCCCTTTGGTCGGTGCGGGGCTTGAAGGGTTCCCCGGCCCCGCCGGGGCGGGCAGGCGGGGCGGGGCGGGCTTCCCGCAGCCTTCGCCCTGCCGCCCGCCCGGCGAGGGCTGTGTGCGAGGAGCCGGGCGCGGCTGTGTTTGCGTTTATAGCACAGACACGTCTGTGGTCATGTGCCCGTCTGGAAAGACACGTTCCCGTGTGCCTGGAAGGGCCCTGTCCTTTAGTTTTCCGCCCCCCGGCACAGCCGCTGACGGTCTCAGCAGGAATTTGGGCTGCTCCCCCTCCGTAGCATCAAATTCCGGTGTGTGCAGGCACAGCATCGCGCTCTGTTTTAACAGCCCAGGGTATGACATGATGCCGTGGTCTTCTTACATTGCAGTAAAACAGTTTCTTTTATGGAGCGAGCACCCAAACACAGCCAGTGCAGTTATACCTTCTGGAATCAAAGAGGCCCAACAGGAGAGTGGCTGTTCTGTGGGAATGTGTGCTCGCTGGAGCATCAGCAGAAGCGCTAGGATCACTGGCATCACAAGGTAAGATAAGGGGAGAAAGTCGAGATTAGGTTTGTGTAAGGAATCGTGACTTGCTCCTCATCTGTTTTCAGTTCTGCAAATATGCACCTATGGCCCCGATCCTGCAAAAATTTACAGACAAGCCTAATTTTAGGCACTGCATAATCCCACTAAGTGACTACAAAAAGTCACAGTATGTAAGAACAAGAAGCATCTGAATCTTGGTAGGACCAATGCCAGTACGCTTTAAGCAACAGTAGTTTTCATCTTGCCACTTTCAAGGCTTGGTTATCCACAATTAGTGAATTAAATTTGGGATTAAAAAAACCCAGAAATCCAAAATGTGAAACAGGGCACTACATAGGGGATTGAAGGATCTCATCAGTCTACAGTAGCTAGCTACATCATTCCTGCAGAACCTTAGCAGACTGAAGTCATGTTATGTGTTAACATTTCAGGTTCATCAGATGTTTTGAGTTTTCTATTGGGCTTCTGCTAAGATCTCCAGTAGCAAAGTTGTAGTTCAGTTTAGGAAACAGCAAGCATTTGTGCTGAGTAGTCATGACTCTGCAGTGGTACCTGTGGTTACAGCCAGCCTGTGGTGTTAGCTGTTGTGGCCCGGCTGCCAGGACCTGAAGGTTTGGGTTGCTGTGGTAGTTTGCCGAACTTCAGCGTTATTTAGATCATTGCTGCCTTTCCTTTCTTTCCCCTGATAATTAATGTGCCAAACCAATGTGGTCCTGGCTGTTTGAAAGACAAGAGGACGGCTTAGTTTGAGGTTCGAAATGAGTTTGTTATTAAACACTGTATTTCCATCAGTGTTGGCATTCAACCACTAATAGTTATGGGAAATCCAGGTCTCACTATACGAAGGCTTGTACTGTCCCAGCTGAGCTCCTTGGCTACCATGGTTAGAGAGAGAAGTTGGGTACAGTTGCAGATCAGGGCTACTCAGAAATACGTATGCCAGACAGATCTGGATGTTCAGTATATTTTCTTATGGTTGTGCTGTGATTTCAGGGAAGAAATCTCTCTCATGTTCTTGTGGGGAATGGTATGTTTCTTACCCTCCTTATGGCCTCTGGGGCGAGTGTTATGTGCAGTGGTGGGGTTATACTGGGCTGTGCTGGAGCCTGGAGTTGCTTCCTGCTTGATATGCCTCAAAGAAACTACCCTGCAGAGCTGAGTAAAAATTAATTGTGTAGTCTGGTGTAGATGGTAAGGATTCAGTTATTATATTGCTATTTATACTAGCTAGTGCTTCATGTAGAAAGGTACCAAAGCATCTTACTGTCCCTGAGTCCTACTTATAAGGAGATAAAGGTCTTCATCTGGCATCCCCCCTTCTGTATGTCCTTCATTGCTTAAATGCAGCCACCTCTGGGTGCAGCAGGACATTGCTGCACACAACAGCTGAAGGCTCAGCAGCCTGAGTTCCAGCAGTCTCTGTAAATGAGTCCTGGAGGAGCAACATCCCCAGGAACAAAATGTGCCTTTTATTTCTGTTCAGAACTCACAGGGACAAACTGAAAATGTCTTAATTTCTGATCTCTTTAAAAACAAAACAAAAAAAAGTCAAGCTTTTAAGGGCTGGCTGTCTTTTCCCTTCAGCGTAGTTCTAGGAAGTGTGGAGTGGGGAAATACTGCTAAAATTTCAGTTTGCGTCAACCAGAAATGTTTATTTAAAAAAAAAAAAAGTGTCATCTTACCTGGCATATACGAAGTTCCTCTGCATCCTAGCAGGAGACAAGCTGGTACATTGTGGCAGATACAATTAGAAATACTAGACTGAATCATGTTGTTTGTTGTTTCTTGAATGCCCAGTTCAGTCATATTTCCTCTGGTACTGGAGGGGGTTTGTATTGCCCCTCTTGGATACCCTGTTCTCTGACTGTCTCTGTACTCTTTGTACTGAGCTCAGGAGGTAACAGGCTGTTTTGTGGGGCCTGTCTGCCTGGCAGAACAGGCAGGAGTTCTTGTAGTCAAGGGCAGCATGTAAAATGCAAGCCATACAACTTTAGATAAACCTGTACACGCAAAGCAAATGAACCCAAGCACAGAAATCATTCACCCTCCCTTGGGTTGTTATTTGGGACTACAGGTGTGTTTAAGACCACACATCTGTGCCTCAGGCCAAATCACGGCACTGCTTCATTCTGTTTATCCACGTGGATTTTGTGCCTGTAGTGTGGGTTTGAGGTGTTTGCATCCAGATGATCTACAGGGGCAGTGCTAGGACTTGGGAGAGCCTCTGTTGCCCTACGCCTGACATCCTTCCTTGCAAGGTCAGCCAGCCAACAGGCAGCACGCACAAGGAAGGTAGTCTGGATTTTAGTCTGATGTAACCTTTGAAGGTACCCACAGGCTGGTGGGTTTGGCTGGCCTGCAGCTTTTGTGTCACCATCAGCTAACTCCCCTCTTGTCAGTCTGCTTTGCTTTCTCTTCCTTTCCTTGCCAAGGGTCCTTCATGCTTTCCGGAGTCCCAGTCCAGCCACCGGGATTTCAAGCTGTTACTCATCCACAGGAAGTGATACAGCCCCTCATTACTGAGTGGTGCTCCTCAGCCAGGAGGGATGTGTGTCAGATGGCTGCAAGGCAAAGGAGTCAGTGATAAAGATCTCGAGAGAGCTGTACAGCAGTCAGTCTCCAGAAAAGAAAAGCTTTCTGTGGTCTGCCTTCTTCCACTGCTGAGTCCTCTTCACCCTCTGGACCCACTTTGTTCCGGTGCAGCAGGCTGTTGTATGCTTTTCAGCTTGGATTTTCTTGTGTTTTAATTACTGTTTCCAAAATGCAGTTAAAATTAAAGATAATGTATACTGTAAGCACTGTTTATTATTCATTACTGTGTGCCCATCACTGGGTGAGCTGTTCTGGAGCTGTGATGTGTTAGTTCCCCACGCAGGGAGGCTGCCTGGGGAGCTTCCTTGTTGAAGGCACTGGGTCAGATCAGCAGCTGGGGAATATCTATGCTTTCACAGAGCGAGACTCATGTAGCCTTGCTAAAGGTCTGCTTCCCTTGCAGAATATGGCATTCTGCTTCCTCCCTGGTTTCACCACTTTCTTCATTTCATCTTTTCTCTGTTGGTTTTTTTGTTTTGTTTTCTGTAGCATGGAAGAGATCACTGCTGTCTTCTAGCTCGGCTGAGGTTAGGCACCAACTTAATTGCAGCTCTTTCTGCTGTTTGCCTATCCTTGGGTCTAGCAGACAGGATGTGGGAGCTCTTCACTGATAAATGTTGGCAGTTGATTTCATCCTTAAGGGCAATGAGACTGTAGTAAACAGGTGGGTTTGCAACATGGAAATGGTTATGCTTACATTCACAGTTACCGTCTCTAGCGCCTGGCCCTATAGCCAAGCGTTCCTGACCAGAAAGCCTCTTTCTCCAGTTTTTGTGAGCTTCTCCTGAATATTGTCGGTGGTTTTGTGCAGGAACATCAGTCAAAAGGTATTTATGTGAAACACTTTAAAATTGTCATCGTCTGAAAATTTTAAGCGATTAATTTCGCAGTTGTATGTTGGGGAAAAAGGCTTTTGAAGAGGAGCTTTCAAAATGTGATCTAAAGACAGTTATCCAGGCCATGTTGAACCAATCATTGACTATCGTATGGCAACCTCTTTGAAACTGTGGTCCCCTGTTCCATATGTAAAGTTTCTTGTAATTTTATCTTCTTTGTGAGGCACTGTAAATTTCATCCCGACATTTAAATGATGAATCTAACAAGCTTGCGTGCTGTGTTGCTCACTCAGTGTACGCAGCAGTAGGTCACCTGGAGTTTTGGAATCACTTGAGGAGAAGGCTTACCTTATGCCAAGGGACCAAAATACAGCCAGGATACAAAAAAATGCGATAGTTTGCACAGGGACAGTGTCCCAGCTGACACTCACTCCCTGCAGTCATCCCTTACAAAATTCCTAGTTATCAGTTGCCTTTCCAAATGGAGTATGAGAGGCAAGCAGGAGTGCAGCTTTCAATGGCTGCTCAGAGAACTGGCCACTGTATGCATGGGATTCTCAACTGCTCGGACTAAGTGTTTTGAATCAGGACTGCTCTTTGGTTACATATGGATGGCACACAGTACAGGGGATCTGACTGGGGTTGTCATATGCTGAGGCTTCAAGCACAGCAGCTATAATGCCGTACTTCCTGTACAGCTAAGGGAGAGAGGGCTTCTGGCTGGGAGACAGACCTAGATGCCATCATGCTTTGAAAGAGCTTGTGGTCAGAACAAGGTGAAGAATTTTTGCTGGGTAGGCCTTGCTATACTGTAAATAAATAAAGCATCTGCTGCTGCCTAGTGACAGCAAAGGGATGCTGGAAAGAGGGCACTCCACAGTACCTTGCATTGTGCTGCCACTGTCAGTTCTTCAACCTTTTCTGCTAGCATTCTGTGCCAGCAATGTATGGAAGTAGATAGGCAGTGGTAAAGACTTTGTTTCTGACAGTCAGCCATCTGTGCATCCTCGTTCTGTCTTGTACCCATTCGGGTGTGCCCACCTGACAAATACAGCTCAACTTCTTAACTAAGAGGTAGCACCTAAGTCATCAGCTTCACAGCGTTTTTTCAGGGATTCTGCACGGCAGAGCCTAATTTTCAGGGGCTGTCATTGACCTAAGTGTGTCCCATTTAGCTTCTGGGCAATACTTGGCTGATGGGACCCACAGAGCTAGTCAGAAATCCTTGTAGCAGCAAAACCCATAGGCTGTGATTGCTCAAGGTGCTACTGGAAGCCATTCAGGTCACAGGCTGAGGTTGCTCAGACTTAGAGGCAGAAAAGCTCATTAGGTACCAGCTGCTCCAGCCCCAGTGGATTGTATTCAAAGAGGCTGTACATCCATCTTTTCTTCAGATGATCTGTTGTTCAGACCAGGCTCATCACAGCTTGTAAACTGGACTGTAGTGGTCCAGGCCTGCAACATACCAGAAATAAAGGTACTTGAGGTCGCTTGAGCTTGCTCTGCTACCCAATTGAAAGAACATCTCTTTCTGTTTACCTTGTTGGCGTTGGAGTTTCAGCCCACAGTTGCAATGCAGTGCGAGATAAGCAGACCTGGTTCCCACAGCAGGTTCCAGGGTGCTGAGAAAGGGATAGGGCAAGCTGTCCGGCGGCTGGGGCACCCCTGCTCTCTGTTTGCATACAGGTAACTTGTAAAACTCCTGTGGTGCTCTTGAGATAAAATTCTCAGAAACACCCAAATCTTTGCCAGGAATTTGAGCCTAAGGGTCATTAGGAATCAGTGAGACTTGGGGCACTTTTAACTATTCCCTGCCTTTTGCTGTCTTCTGCTGGCTGACAGCTCCTCTCCTTTATGCATTTCCTCCTGAACACATTGCTTGTGAACATCATTGATTGTTCCTTTCTAATTCTCTCTCCAAATACAAGAGAAAAGGGGAGGTCCCTATTATCCGTTGTGTATCACTCATTGTTTTACACGTCTCTATTACCTGTTTACTGAAGAGGAGGTCCTGTGAGCACCAAAATTGACAAGACTGCTTATCAAGTGGTATGATGCCTCCTATTCTTCTGTCCTGCTTTCTCTCTGTGCTTCCCAGTGTTTTCAGATCCATGTGACACTAACCACTTGTGCTGTGGCTAATTTGAGAGACCCAGGTGGTGACGCTGGCCTTCTAGAAAGGATAAGGGACCGAGTTTTGCCTGCTTCTCCGTTAGCAGGAGGGTGAGTTTGGGCCTGTTTCCTGTCCAGTGTTGAACATCAGTTCAAGAACTGCATATTTAAGGACACTACTGCTCTGTCATACCGAGTTGAAGTTACCTGTACAGTTCAAAAGAAAGAGAGAGAAGGAGAATAACTGACAGTTAGGCAGGATGGTGGCACAAACCCAGTTTCCTTAGGAAACCAGACTGAAAGGTGCTTCTTTTATATATACTTTTGGTATGGATTGGTGAGCTAAATGGATATCCTTCAGTCACTGGTTCCTAAACAGATGCTGGTTCTAGCTTTCTCTCCTGCCTGAGCTAGAATGAACAGTCCTGATCATAATGTGTAAGTTTGGGGTACGCAGCGAGTGCCTGTTGTGGTGGCACGTATCACCTGCAAGATTGCTTTCTACCCTTGCCTCTTCTGTGCTTTTTAATTTTTGCCATACGATGCCTGGATATTTTCCCTGGCCTGTGGGGATCCAGAAAAACAGATCAGGAAGTTAAATGATCTCTTCCAGTGTATGTCCCTTGGCATTTATCTTCCATTGTTTTTCTCTGCTGTCAGACTGTGCTGTCACCTAGGTTAAGTCCTCGTGGCTCCTCTAAGGGAAGTAATCTTGACTAAACTCAACTTCCCTGTCTCACGTGGCATGACCAGCAATCCTTTGCTGTTTACCTCAGCCCATATGAGTAATGTGGCCACTATAAACTTGTGATAGTAAAGACTTTACTCATGTTGTAAGTGCACGTTAATTATCTGACTGCTGCACGTTCATGGACAAAAGCTGTATCTGCGCTAGACAGACATACAGAAAAGCATGTTTTTCAGCTGCTGCAATCCCTGTATCCAGCGGTTTTTGCTAAGTACAATGCACCATGTTCCTTCACCTTCTTTTCAGTAAGACTAGTTCCCAGGGGCCTGGATGAGGTGTTAGGTTTCTGCTTCCCATAACAAATCCCTGCTTACGGTTGCCTGTAGCTTTGGCAGTCTTTGTAGTTTGGGCTGATGCTTCTCTCTTCCTCTCCTGTTCACTGCCTTAGGAAAATTTCAGGTGTTTCCAAGAAACAATACATAAGGCAATACATTTTATAGTCATTTAAAAAGAGTTCATCCTATCCTGTTGTTTGCCTTTTTTGCCCCTTCATGCGAAGGAAGTGATTTCCACTGCTTTCTTTCCTGGAGAAGATTCTGATAGAGCTGTTTACTGCCGTATCAAATTTTGCTTTCATTTGGCACCAAATCTGTGCAGAAGTCCGGATTAAAATTTTGTTGAGTGCCACTGTCAGAAAATGCCAAATTGTGTTTATGGAGGATATGTGCAGAATCCCAGCGCTAGTGGGAATTACTGGCACAACTCTTTGATCTAAGGAGGTTCTTGGCGGTGTAGGGAGGGATGAGCCTGCCACCATTGAGGTCACCTTTCACATCTTTATTGAGCAGGGCAAACAGACTAGTTTGGAAGGTATGAGTGCTGCAATTTGTGAACCGTGTGATGCAGAGGCCTGTAATCTTCTCATGACCTTGTGATTCAGCGTTGTACTGGATATGAGGTCAGTTTGTAGTTCAGCACCACCACACTTGGCTGCACGGCACTGGATAGCTCCAGTCTCACAGGATCCAGAGGAACGTGCAGCCACGTGGAGCCTCCAGCATTTAAAAATGAACCTGTTAAATGTAAGTGTCAGTTTTTTCCCCTTGCTTTCCACCTTTCCTAGTGATTTAAAATAAAGAACAGAGCAACATTGTATCTGCTACCACTGAAATGCTTCAGTGGCATGTCACAAGCCTTTCTGGAGTGATTGCTGCTTTAGTCCCTTGAGCGAGAGCAAGGCTGTGTGGTCTGCTGTGTTAACCCCTGTGAAGCAGCATCTTTGTATGGGCCAGCCTGTAGCTTTCACTGTTGGAGTATGATTGTGTTAGTGCTGGTTTTGTTCAGTTGAATGCCTGTTGCAGTTTTACAACTTCAAAATATCATTCTTGCTTTAAAGACATGCCATAGGAGGATGTAGAGTAAGTGGACAGGTTGTACCACATCATGTCCCTTTGCCTGTTCCTGGAGCTCCCAAGCTCTAAGGTGCCAGGGAGCAGAACGCTGTTCTGGGATTGCTGGCAGGTATGAGCTTCAAGAGTGAGCTCCATGCTGCATTAAACTGACAATACAGATATGCCTGGGATGACTTTGTTTCCCACTGCCGTCAACTGGCACAGCTGCACAGCGTTGCAAAGAGTCTGTTCCCATACTGTTCTGAAACCACTCCAGATCGGTTTTGTTCAGCCCCCTGGTTGCGGTTCTGGCTCTACCTTCAGTGTCTTACTCTACGTTTACTTGTTGAAGCTGATCCTAGTCCTGGTTCACTGTGAGACTAGTGAAGTGAATCCTTGCAAAGAGATAAGGGGAGAAAGGTCCCCGTGTAAAGGCTTGAAGTTTCCAGAGTTATGTATGTGATTGTTTATTGCTTTTGAAAATTGTTTACTTGAAGTGTGTTTGCAGTGATCATAGTCTGAACTGCTGATCTGTTAGGAGGGAGGGTGAGCTGCTGCTTTTGAACGCAACTGTGTCATGGCTGGCCACAACTGGAGCAGGGATGGGAGGAAGCCAGCGGGTGATTGTGGAGGGAGTTGGTTTGTGCTACAGGATTCTGTGCCCCCTTCTTGGGAGGCTGCTGGCCTTCCTCTCTCTGGCTTGCTATAGGAAAGGGTGCCTATTTAAATGACTTTGCTAATATAAGTTAGGCAAATAGACTGTTCTGGATTAAAAAAAGAACCTTAAATAGAAGTATTATCTGTGTTTGATGCTGTTTAATAGGTGTTTTTTCCTGCAAAGTGTAAATCTTTATGGGTGCTGGTAGCACTTCAGCAGCATTCACAAGCTAATGAGCTGCTAATTATCAGCCCTGCCCAGGCTAATTAGTTCTGTTAAGAGTGTATTAATCTAGGCAGAGCTCTGAGCTAATGCAGCTTTGCTTCTTCTAGGACTCAAGCTCATGTGGTCAAAACTGGGATGCAGCTCTCTGACTTTGGGCTGTTTTGCATGTACAGGCTCTAGGTACTGTGATTTCTCCTAGCAGCTGTGAGAGCTGTTCTCCCGCTAGCACAAATGCCCAGTCTCCAGGTCCCAAGAACTGGCACACATTTGACTATTTCACCAATTTAAACATACCTACTATACACTTCCCTTGAGCATGGCAGCACTGTGGATAGAGTGTCAAGAGGGAGAGGCTAGAAGGCAGCAGGCTTGGGGTGACAGAAGTCAGCAATGAGACACCCTCTTATTGCACCACCGGGAATAGAACTCCTCCTTCCTTTCTCCTCACAGGCGTGAGTTTAGGTGGGTCAATACAGCTCTTCAGTAATTCTTGCCTTAAAGCTCTTTGCTTGTCTTATGTTTTGCCCAGTGAGTCAGCTGCTTGCAAATAAAGATCTGCAGATTTGTGATGGTGCAGGATATGGTATATTTTGTTTGTGCTGGTACGTTGCTTTGTTTTTCTGGGGCTTAGGTTGCCACATGGTTTCACTTAGGTTGCCAGTGATGTTCTAGAGACAAACTATGTGTACTACTCTGCAGCAGCCTAATAGCATTGATTTATTAGGCAAATATCACAGTTCTGTTTATGCAGACAAGTAGGCAAAGTAGCTGCTGTAAAACTCATGTTGGTCTCCTAAAATTGGGAGTGCAAGCCATCTGGGAGAAAAAGACAAAGAATTTGAGGCTGGTTGGCCTATTGTAATAACCCTTCATTTCTCAACTTTTTCTTACAGCTGCATGGGAACCTGTACTGAGCATTCCCTAGGTGGCTGCATTTGTGATGTTAGTCAGTACCACCTCTCAGTGCAGCTTTCTAAAGCTTGGTTAATAAATGGCATGGCTTTGGTTCCCCTTTATCTGGTGCCCCGTCCTGCTCTCTGCAGGTTGCAGTTCAAGAAGCGATAATACACAGAGTTCACACACAGTGAACAGCAGAAACCCCAAAGGGGTTCTTCATACACAATAATGTTGGTGCCAAATGAAGGAGAAAGTGAAATCAAGGGGACTGTGACTGTGAAAGGAGTGTTGCGATTAAACGTATTTATCTGTGAAAAGACCCTTACTGACGTGGTGTTTTGCTTTGCTTTACAGGTACTCTTCATCACTATGAGCTTATTTCATAGAGGGGCTGTATCTCACTTGATCAGCAGATGTTGAGACTCCCATCTGAAGGCGGGTTGGTCTGGTTCCTTTCTACCACTAAGTATTGTGGTTGGTGAATGTATTTGCCCCGCCATCTCTAAGTTAATGGTGTGCCAAGGACAGATGTGAAGCAGCTCTTTCCTTGGATATTGATATGGTGTCTTCTTAAAGCATCGCGACACCTCAGGCCTGCTGGCAGCACAGGATATGGAGGCTCTTGAAGTTGATGACATTAGCCCTGCCTTGGAAGTGACCGAAGACTTTTTCAATAGTTTTGATACTAAGCTTGAAAAGATTGTGCAGCCCTCAGAGGTGTACGGTATACAGGAGGTCCCCGAACTGGTTGGGCACGAGGTATTTGATCAGATAAGAGAGAGCAGGAATCTGAGGAACGTTGCCTCCTTAGCCAAAAGCAGCCTCATCTGGGATCACTGCAAAAATGGACTCTTGGAAACCAAAGCTCAGACAGCATTCCCTGCCAAAGACCAGCGCATGGTGCAGAGGGGAACAGCTGCTGACAACCTTGCTTGGGCAGGGGAAGGGGAGACCGCAGCTTTTAACATCTTCAATATCTGCCAGCGGAGGAGAGACAGGCCTCGCTCAGTGAACGACATCTTGGTGCAGAATGAGGAAGCCTCCACGTTCAAGCCAGGACACAACAGGTCACGCTCCGATATCAGCCATGTAAACTGGGGAGTGGTCTTCACGGGCACCTCCCTGCAGCAGCCAGCTGCGCCTGGTCAGGACAATAACTGCGCTCTGCTCTCTTACCTGGCATTAACCAAGGGCGAGGACATCCAAGGAAACACAGGTTTGTGCTGATGCTTTATTGTTTCTGTTGATATGAGGACTTTCCTATTTGTTCTTAATATTTATCTTGAAAGAGGAACTACATATTTAAAAAAAACCCAACCAACCCCTACCCCGTCTTCCCCAAACCAACTCTGAGATAGCTCTCAAGATGGTAGAAGTCAGCACCGCTCTGTTGTCTTTGATATAGCTCTGTCTGTTTGCCTGCCTAAGGATCAGTTTTTAAACCAATCTTGACTATTGTTCCTTTCATGGTTTGAAAAACTAAGCTTGTTTTACTTTTTGCTTCCATTTTGTCCAGTTTGACTCAGGAAAAAATAATTTATTTCTGCTGTATTTCTGATCACTTCCTTACCTGATTTTCCCAAACTAAAAAAACTGAATGCTAAAGCTGTTGGGAGAATGGCAAATCCAAAGTCAGTCAGTTTTCATAAAAGTTAAAGAGCGGCCATTAAAAAGAGGGCATACAAAGCTTTAGGTAAGGCCTGAGATCTCTGCTCTGTTTCTTTAAGAAATGCTGGGTATTCAGTCCATAAACAATTAACAAAAACTTAAGCATGCAGTTTGTGCTTGTCAATATTAAGGCATCTCTGCCAGCTTTGTATGGGTGCAGGAAGCCTTGTTATCAGATTGAGGCAGGCGTCTCCAGTGAGCCATATGAAGCCATACTTCAGCAAGCGATATTTTTCCCTTTTCCTTTCTTGAGCAATGCACTGGAAGAGGCTGTGCTCAGGGCTTCGGAAACACTGAACCAGTGTCTCTGTCTCCATGATTTATTTTGTAGATGCCAGAAGTGGACTGGGCACTTAGGGAGAAGAAAAGCAGTTAGTGCCACAAAGGTTTTATAATCTAAATAAAGGCAGGACTTAACAAAGGAATTTAAAAATCAAAGGGTTGTGCAGCATGTGTGTGTGTGTATGGTGGAATAGCTGCAGTTATGAATAGGTAGCCTGTTTCGGGTTAAAACAAGCCTTTTGGGTTAGATTTTCCAGATAAGTCAGCTGTTTTGCAGCATGAAAAGCAGGTGCCTAAGTGGTTGTGTTTGTGGATATGTGCATATATAAATATATGTAATATGTAGGTGTATATGTATGCATGTATATATACACACACAAACCTGTAGGCTATTTTGTTATATTGTGACATAGTTGCTGTATCCCAAAGAAGGGTGCACTTAGTTTACAAAGGCAAGTATACCTGCTGTTATTTTTGTTTAGGGAGATGCATTGCTTCCTGCAGAGTGGGATCTCTGTTCTGTGTCCTTCCTGTGGAAGGGTTGCAGAACAGGAACGCACCCAGAAGCCTGGAGACAGAGCTCTCAGTTTATGTTAGCTTTATCCTGGACATCTCCTGGGTTTAACTTAGCATTTAACACCTTTATATGCCCACAGAAACACCATTAAAATCTAGCCATTAAAGGTCAATACACATCCCCGATAGTGTTTTAAGGTTAATCTTTTTGCCCCAATTTCTCCACGTGGCCCTCAGAAAAAGGGGTTCTGTTACTCATACTCTTTATAACAAGAAATATCTAAACCATTCTGTATGTAAAGACTTGTTTGTGTACTTATTCAGTGAGAGCGATTTCAAGCTGCCACTGGATGCCCAAGCTGCAAGAAGCAAGCTGCCAATTCAGCTGGTGCTAAGCAGCATAGTCCGATGCCAAACAGGTCTCCCTTCTGTCCGTCCAGGGCTTAGGCAACTGCAGGAGTACGTTGGGGTGCACCCTGATGCATTGTACCTCTGTCTGGGGTGAAGCAAATTAGATTCCCTCCTCCCTTACGCACAAATGGAAGACAGTGTGATGCAGCTGTTCATAAAAGGAAGCAAAATGAAAAATGGAAACAATGATGTAGGGTTTTCTTCCCCTTCTGGCAAATAAAGAAATTTTATTGTAGGAGCTGCGGTGCTGAGACACCATTGCTTCCGAAGTCAGGGACCACATACTGCAGTGTCTCAGCCCTCCCGGGTGAGAGTCTCCACACTTTCAGTAGCTTCAGCTGTTCCAATCCACTTTGCTTAGAGAAGATAGACCACAGGGAGATGCTCCAACCCTCTGGAAGCCCTAAAAGGACCTTGCTGTATCCAGAGTGGAATGTATAGCAGGACTTCAAACTGGTGTCTAGAACAGCTTGATAGAAAAGCTTCTGTGATATAACCATGAGAGGAAGAGAAAAGACAAGAAACGCGCTCTGCCTGTAGCTGGATCTAGCAGTGGGATTCCTTAAGCTAGGTTATGTCCAGGATTCAGTCACCCCATCACAGTGTGTATCCAGGGCGTGAATACCGCTTTAGTAGTCGCAGTGCAGTTCAGTGGTACTCTTCCCAGCCCCTCAGCAGGCACTCATACTGTTTAAATGCAGTTAATGCAATGAAGTTTTTCTCCATACAGAAAAAGTGAATAAACTGTATTAGAGTGTGATACACTCTTTATCATTATGATTTCATGTTAAACAGTTTGTAGTTGTTACAACTGTGAAGACCTCACATCTATAAAGTAGTTTTCTGAAGTATAGCAATATTAACACTCTTAAGAAAAACAGAAGTCGACAGATTTCCATGAAGAAAACTCTTGTTTTTATACTATCTGCAATAGTGCCAGGTATCTTATAGCCCATCCATTCCTTGATTTCTCTATGGTACCAAGAACAAGTCCCATTGCTGTGCTCAGTGCTGCCAGAAGTGTAGGTCTCTTCAAAATGGCTTTTTACAGAAGAGACTCAGTATGGTCGAGGTCTGGGATTTTGGAGGTGAACTGAGCAAGGGAAGGTAATGGATTGTAAAAGCGTCTGAAGAACTTCTCCCAGTACTCACCCGTAACCCAGCAGCAGACAGTACCTCCAAGGTGCTCAGCCTGCACTTTTTCTATTGGTTTTTGCAAAGGTGCAAGGCGTTTGTCAGTGCTTGCTGTGTGCCCTCCAAGAGCCTTTCTGCGTGGGATGTTTGAAGGCAGTGGCCCCTCCTTTGAGAAAGGAGAACTTCTGTGCTCTGAAAATGCACTCTTTTAACCTTTTTCCTTAACCTGTTCTGTTCAGCTGCTGTGCAGGTTTTAGAAGGTAGCCATGGTATTTCTTCCCTCTGTGTTCACAAGAGAGCCTGCCATAGAGTTTGCTGCTACTGTGAGCTGAGCTGAAAAGAGAAAAGCAAAAGCAAGAAAGTAGGTGTTGCAGGTACGTGTATCTGGGACTGGTAGTTAATCTCCACAAGAGACCAAAACATGTATTTTAAGGTTGGCTAAAAGCTGCTGCAGTGGTTGAAGGAGTCATAGTGGTCGCAGCCTGTGGAGACATCCCTTTTCAGGGCTTTAATACAGATTAAATGAATGCATATGAGACACTGAGAGCAACTTCAGCCACTCCTGTCAGTCCTCATTGTGGTAAAGGACTTCCCTCTGGAGCCTGCAGAGGTCTCCCAGTCCTCTGAGGCTGGCCGAGTTGCTGCATAGATTAACTCTTCACAATTTTTTTTCCTTATCTTCGTAGTATATTTATTACTATGAGCTTATCTGTTCCTGCTGCTTGCTTTTTTATAATGCAAATAAAATGAAACTGGATCCTTTCCATGTGGTGTGAAAGAAAAGGATCTGAAAAGAAGCTGTGCCTTTTGGGGCAGTATCTCCTTAGGCCTGCTGGCAAAAGAGCTCGGGCACTGGAAGTGAGCACTGTTTGAGCAGTGTCGAGCGGTAAATGGAGCTAGCAAAGATGGAAGCTGTAAGCAAATCCAAGACAGGCTTTTGTATTTCTGGGCATGTGGCCTGGCAAACAAAGGGAGAATGCTGCTTCTGTAGTATCCAGCAAAAGCTTGCTTAGATCATGAAAACACGATGTGTGAGCAGTTATCTTTGATAGTCACGTGGATGTTTTCATTCCAGCACAGGCACTCCCCGGAGTGTGGGTGCTATAGTACTTTTCCCGGGTAGGTGTTTCGTTTGCCTGCCATGCCTGTGAGCTTGGGGAACTCCAGAGCTGTCATTGCGCTGGGCATCTGCACGCTGACAAACTGTCCTTACTGCAGAAGGCTGACGCCTTGTGCCCCTCTCCAGTGAGCAGCTACGGAGGTTCTCAGCCAACCCCACTGATTTTGGCAGTGTGCTCTGTCAGGAAGCTTAGCCTACGGGGTGTCTGCAGCACTGTGGCATGGCAAAATAGACCTACCAGCGGAAGGTGACTGCCTCAAAACTGGCCAACATGCCTGAATTCTACTGTGTCTGAGCAAGGCCAGGATTTCACCTACTTCTTCCAACTGACTGATTTAAAAAAATGTCCTTTTTCCCCCCCTCTTTTCACATCTTTTTCTCTGGCTGGGAGCCTAGCAATCATTTGGGACACTTTGAAGGTATGATCTTGTGCTCAGAGTTTGTGCAGGGGATATTTCAAGAGAGCTTTGGGGCCCTCTTTGTATGGCTCCTGTACATATTACATACTTTTCTAGTGTGTTTTTGTGGAGGTGAGACATCTAAATCTGTATGCATGAACAACACACTACTGATTCACAGGCTAGGGGTGATCCTTGAATTCTAAGAAGTCATTTTACAATGCTGCTTTCTCTTACTCTGGTGACCACACAGACTTTATGTTAGGCTGTTTTCTTCGTTTGCCAGATATCCTCACCTTCGGCAGCAGTAGTGGTGGCTGGTATTATCTCTTTGCCTGTGACATTGGCTCATGCAGCATTTAGTGGTACGCATCAGTTTGTGGTGGTGGGTCACAGCAGCAGATGGCAGTGCCATCAATTGCCGCTGATGTTGTTCTGCTCAGGGAGGAGCTGCAAAGACAGCTAGCTGGAAAGGGGAGGTGTGGCAGGTAAGGGAGCTGCTGCAGAGGTGGAGGTGGCCAGAGATCCTGAGAGGTGTGAAACACTGGAGGTGTGACATGCTGCCTTCATGCTTCCCCTCCAGTGATGGCCAGGTAAAGCCTAGCTCCTGACCCATCTGCCAGGGAGGTTTCTGAAGCCTAATTGCCATTTGTGATTTTGCAAAAACACCCCTGTAGTAGCACTGTCTTTTGTCTGTGGTATGTAGAAGCTACGCAGCCAGGGCAGATCAGTAGGCTGTTAATTGCCACTGGGATGGCAGAACTTTATAGATCCATGGTGTTGTGCAGAAGGTAATGGTGCTGTCATCCAAGACGCAGGTGTGCGGAACAACACTTCTGTACCTTCCTCTCTGGAGAACAGGAAGCCTCAAACCACTTGGAAATAATCCCGGCCAGTTGGAGAACTGATGACCCCCTGCAGCCAATTTGTTTTCAACATTAAAAGGTAGTCAAGAAACAGGTAGCTCTACTGCTATTTGAGATTTGAGGCCTTTCAAGATTTAAGGAGGCAAAAATGTTATTTTAAATCCAGTGTGAGTTGAATGTCCTCCACTGCAGGGGTCCATAAGTGCCAGGGACTGTCTGTGCATCTAACAAGAGATAGCCCCTTCTCCCGGGAGATTACAACTTAAGTACACCACACAGTAAGGATAGGGAGGGTGAGTAGGGACAAACAGAGGTGAGGTCCTTTGCCTGAGATCAGATGGGAGTATAATTTGGATCACCTGACTTCAATTTATCTGCCAGATGATACTTCCCCTCTAACCTGCCTGGCTAATTCAGAGGGTGCTGCACTTGTTCCCTGCAGGCTCACTCCTGATTGCTCCTTGGGCTTGGGCACCCTCCGAGTTGGAAGGGCCATGGGGGGCTGGCAGAGAGCAGCAGCAGCGGAGGGGGCTAGGCTGGGCAGCTTCCTCGGGTGAAGGGAAACGTGACCGACTCCACTCCCATGCCTGGGAGGCTGTGGGAGGGTGCAGAGTGATGGAGAGGGGAGTGCGGAGGCGATAGGAAGGGCTCATGTGCAGGGGATAAATTCACAGTGCAGGAGGATTATGGTAAGCAGCACTGATGAGTTTGATTGTGAAGCTGTTCTGGTTGGGAGGGTTATTCTTTATGGAGGTTCTTGCTCTGGAGTTACGACACTGTAAACCTGAGGAACAGAGTTTTCATCTCCTGGGGCAGTGCTGATTGCTTCCAGTGATGATGTGATGACTTTCATAACTGAATTTTCAGGTTACTTGCTATTATTCCCTTAGTGGTGTCAGCTAACTCTCCTAATGTGGACTGACCCTGTTTTCGTAGCTTTGACAGTCACTTTATATCCTTTCTTCCTTCTTTTTAAAGCTGAATTGAGTGAATTTATTAAAAAAATCAGCAAATCCATCTTCATTTGATATTCTCACTTCTTTTGCAAGTGCTGCTGTTTTATGTGTCTCCTAGCTGGTGGTAGGTAACCATCTCTTTCAACTCGTCATACTTCTGTGTCTTTCAGAGTTGAGTCCTGTTCTAGGTTGGTCTTGCACTTTGAAACCAGCCTCCTTCTCCACTGCCCCCTTGGCACAGGCACTGTGTCAGTATGCACAGGGTGCTGGTGGTCTGCTCAGCAAACACTACACAAGTGTTCAACTTGCTACAGAGGAGCAAAAAGGATTGGATTGGAGTGACTGAGCAGCTGGGATCCTGTGGACTTCGGCAGAGTTTCTCACACGTTTCTCATACAAGGACACACCTGAAAGGAAAGGCATAAAGAATAGTTTGTTCAGGTTGTTCATCCATCTGTTTAGGCAGTTCATTCAGTGAGGAGCTTATTTTTGGTGAACGGCTAAGCCAACCTCACTAGCAATGCATAAATCTAAAATTAAGAGTTTGCAAGTTCAACATTTTCAAAGCAGGTTTTGCTTTCCCTAAGCCTAAGGAAGATGAAAAAGAGCGAATGCCCTTCTGGTGGGGCGAGATGCTCTTTATATAAATTAATGCAAACTGCTACCTAGTTAAAAGTCCCATTGCTGTAGTGGTCCCTTGAAAAGAGGTAGCACTGGGAGAAGAGGCCAGATTTGGCTCCAGGACAGATGTCTGCTGGGAATTTGTGGCTAAATATCAATGCCATTATTTCCGGACCAAGTGGGATCAGATGTACTTGCCTGAAAGAGACATACCTGCAGAGCCAGACAGGAAAATAGGTCGGAAGAAAAGGCTGTATTTTTAAGTAGGAGGGAAGTGGATATTGTGGAACTGAGTCACACTGGCTGAGGCACAGTTTGTCCCTGATCCAGCAAACCCTACCAAGCAGTTGACTAGCCCAACCTGATTTGAGAGCATTTTAGGTCCTAAAGGTGTCTGCTAAGTTCTGTGGAAATCAGAGAAGAGGTCTGTTGACAAAAACTCTGTAACTTACACTCATCTCTTACTAAGCATTAGAGAACCCAGAGAGGAGTGCCACCTCAAGAGACAAACCTCTGAGAATCTAGGCATCTCTGCTTCTGCTCTTTTCTGAGTTACTTGGTGTTACTGTCATCAGAAATGCTTCAGTGGTGGAAAACAGGGCAAGTTTTTCTGCCATACCAACAGATATGCAAGTACAGTCAGTTGTTCAGGAGCATATATCTTCTGGACATGCTGAGACAACATTTGGGTTCCCTCTCCTGCTGTGCTGGTTGCACCAATTGCCCCTAAGTGTGGAGAGGGGTAGGTGCATGCTTGGTGCAGAGTTCCTAACCGGGATGAGTGGGCAATTCCCAAAGGAGAGGAGAGACTCTGAGGAAGATACTGCCCTGTCCCCAGCTGCTGAGTCTTTCTTTGTTTCCCTCTGCCTCCTTCCCCCTCTTCCCTTGAAATTATAACTCCAAATGGCTCAGGCATGGGCCATTTACTGTGATTATTTCCCTTTTTTTACTCTTCCTCAATTTACTCTCCCTGTCTCTGTAGGGAGAAAAAGAGATGCGGTTTCTGTTTGGAAGGTTGATGGAGAGATGGTAGCATTTGCTCTCTGAGTGGAAAGGTATTATCTGGCACACTGCACGTCGAGGAGATAAAGGAGCAGAGGGTTGTAAAGTGTGCGTGTATGTGTAGCATGTGGTTTCAGCCTGCCTCTGCCTGCATCTATTGCCCTGACCTGAACAGTATGAGGCATTTGAATTTTAATCAAGTTGGCTGCTGGTTCTGTCCCAGTTAGAGTCAGTGAAGCCGATTCACGGGAGCTTGAAGGGAAGGAGTGGGGCGAAGGAGGGAGCGGGAGGTGCCTCTGTGAAAGGCAGGGAGAGATAGCCTTTCTCTAACTCAACAAAAGACAAGCAAACCTGTGTGCAGATGAGGGGGGGGTGGCTGGGGGAAGGTTACGAGTTGTCTTATTATGGAGAAGCTTGAACTGTCATCTGTACTTGATGGAAGCGAGAGAGATTGCAGTTGGAGCTGCAGAAGCACTGCCTCCCTGATTGGATTAATAGAAAGGGAAGATGACTCTAGAATGGCTGCCCATTATCTGCACTACAAAGGGATTAGTGTGGGTTTCAGAGAAATTAATGGCTTTTGAGTTAGCGCAGAAATACTAATGACTGTCAGGGCCAGAGATGTACGGTGAACAAAATTGGTTCTCTTTTAGTGTGTGTGTGTGTTTGTGTGTATCTATCCATTTGGGATATGAAAGTGTGCTTTTTCTCTGTCATTTTGAGTTTTAGATTAGGCTTTCAGTTTTCATATTTAGCTGAAATACTCTAGAGTAGCTTATTTGTTGGCAAAGTATAGTTATATTGATTTTTTTTTCCACCTTTTCAGACCTAGTGCCAAAGTAGCAATTTTTTAATTGTTATTTTGATTTTAGTCATATATGCAGGAAATCTTTGTAGGTAAAGTGTAGAGCACTTTGAACACGGTGTTAAATGCAGGCTCCATTCTGAGTAAGTGGGTGATGTGGGAAAGCTGAGGCTGAGCTGGCGAGGCGAAGCTGAAGTGCGTCCTTTTTGTTAGTGTAGATGGGAGGTAGCATCCTTCCCCCATTTTTTAACCCCCATGAGGTTTGCATACTCACATTAAGTATATCAAACAATTAATTCTCATGTATGTTTAACATGAAAGTTTAACTGAAACTTGTCTACTTAATTCTTATAAATGCTTAAAGGTGATCTTCACTGAAGAGCTAGCCAAAGCTTTTACGCTGTTGCTGTCCTGAATTCTTCACCTGCTCACACATGAAACTTTCACAACCAACTACAGCAATGCTTTCAGCCAAGGACAGGAGCATCTCCTTAGACTGTAGGTTACAGCCCAAATTCTGCTTTCTCAACAGTTGGTATCAGAAGCCCCTTGGACAGTAACTAAGTCCCTCAAATACCCGTAGTCCCTGATCCTCTTTGTGTCGCTGGACGGGTAGATGCACCCATTAGCCAGCGGTGGTAAGAGCTGGTTGGCCGTATTAGCTGGGAAGCCCAGTACAGGTGGGGATGCAGTAATTTTGCAGACTTGTCTTTGGCTGTTTGTTTCCAAGCTTCATCAAGCCCAGCTGCTTCTGCTCTTAGCTCTGCATTGAAGACATCCTAGGTATACTTGGAGGTGATCATGTCTAGAACTTGTTAGAGTGTGGCCTGTTAACGTGAGTGGTAACTGGTTAAGCTGAGATGCTAAAAATATTTTGCGCCTCCAGCTGTCTATCCTGTCGTTCTTTCTAAGGTTGTCAGCCTGAGGGCAGAAACCACAAGTGAAACAGCTCCTGTATTGCTGCTGTTTGTAACACTGCGTGTTAAGGTCAATTGATACTGATTTTGTTTTGACCTAATTGTGCCAGGCAGTGGATGAGGAGCTGTTCCCAGGTGGCTACCTTGTTCCTGTATCGGGAATAGCAGTCTCCAAGGGAGATGGACAATTGCAGGCAGAAACCACTTCTGTCTGTTAATTCCATCACTGTTTGTAAGTCAAGACCCATCACAGGTCCCTTACTGGAAAGGTAAAGTAGAAGTCAAATGGGAGCACGAATTTGTTCCTCAGGGCTGGGTTGTTTTGCGGTGCCACGTGTTAAAGTCAGTGTTAGAGCGTAACAGTGAATGCGACTGAATTTATACAGGGATCAACAAAAATTGCATAGAGCCACATGTCCAACCCAACGTGAAGATACAACGTTTGCATGTATTAATGGTGGCTGAAGTGGTGCAAATCAGATTGGAACAGATTTTGCACAGAAACTTTTTTTAAAACTCAGAAATGCTTTATATATTCCTTTTAAATTCTTATCACTTTGGTGCCCAGAGTGACTCATGTGTGGTTGGTTTTCTGGGGACGAAGAAAATTCTCCTTGGCTTTGCCTTGGGCTGAGGTTTGTGAGGGGTCTGCTCTGAAGCACCTGAAGCGCTTAGATATATGCATTAGAGTTTGGGCAGCCTCTTACTTTTCATTTTTGGTCATGTCTGCTGGTCCTGAGCCTGGCTGTCATAAATCAGCAAAGCTCCTCTCTAGTAAACGGAGCTGTTTAAAATGTTCTGGTCCTGGGTTGTGCGGAAATGTGATAAGAAACTGCTGTCACCGGGCACAGTTCTCCATTCCCTGTGTCCTGGGTAAGTCTGGGTGCCAGGTACAGTGCCTGGCTGCTGGCAGCGGGGCTGTTTGGGCTGGTTCCAGCAGCCCCACTGCAGGGCACAGTTGTTCTCCTCAGCCATAGGTGGGACCTCTCCGGCAGAGTGCGTTTCAGAAGGGGCAAAGCACTGCACAGTGGTGTGAGGAGTGAGGAAGAGAGTGTGAGGAGCAGCCCAGGGTCAGAGGAGGAGAAGGTGCTGCAGGCGCTGGGGCAGGGATTCTCCTGCAGGCCCTGGGGAGACCATGGTCAAGCAGGTATCTCCCTGTAGCCCATGCAGAACCTCATGCTAGAGAAGGTGGAGATTTCCTGAAGGAACTGTGGCCATGGAGACCTCATGCAGGAGCAGGTTTATCCTGAAGGACTGCAGGCCCTGGAGAGGACCCAAACTGGACCAGAAGAAAAGTGTGAGAAGGAAGGAGCAGCAGAGAGGAACGGACCACGACCCCCTGTTCCCCATCCCCCTGTGCTGCTCGGGACAGGGGGGAGGTAGAGGGGGTTGTGTGTGAAAGCATGAAGTTGAGCCTGGGAAATAGGGGGACAGGAGGGGAAGGTGTTGTTTTAATTTGTGTTTGTTTCTCACTGTCAAAATCTATTTTCATTGGCAATAGATTACTTGATAATACTGTACTCTTCTGGGCTAGGTTCTGGGAGACTTGTGGTGTTCTGTTGCTGTCACTATTCTCCTGGATAATCTCAGGAAAATTGCTTTGTTATGCTGTCCCTCTGTTTCCCTGTCCCCTTTTTGTAAAGTGTTTTCGTACCTCTGGGTAAAAAAGTGCTGTATTCTCATTGGCTCAAATGTAGAGTCAATCCTTGTTTTTGATAACTATAACTGTTCTGTGATCCTAGCCTCCAGGTATATCATGTGTGGGTAGGAGAGATGTATAAGCCAGAATGACGTAGTGGTTTGACATGATTATTTAAAAATCATGAATGGTAACTTTCTCATTTTGTTTCCTCCAGAACACAAGCCAATGTTCCCAAATATTCTGAAGAAGGGATACTTAGAGATTAGAAGAGACAATGACAGCTACTGGCAAACCTGTTATGCTGAGCTCTCCCCGTACAAACTGTACCTGTATTGCTTGGACAGCAGTGGCAACCAGACTCTTCCCACCGTGTATCCACTCATGCATTTTCAAAGGGTCACTGTTACTGGTTGCATTGAAACCAAGGTGGTGGACACTGTCCTGTCAGACAACTCCCAGCTGCAGCTGAAGGCAGAGTCCTCATGGGAGGCTTTGGACTGGGGACGGAAACTCTGGGAAGCAGTGCGTGCTTCTGTGCCTGCTTTCACGAGACAGCAGGATAAACTGGAGAATGTGCCAAAGCCTGAAAATAACAGTGACCTTTCTCAAACCAATGGATTGTTAGAGAAGCCCGTGGAACTCTTGCTATCCATGAATTTGACTGAAAACACTAAAGAGTACCAAAATATTCTCAAATCAGGGACTCTTTATAGGTTAACTGTCCAGAATAACTGGAAGGCATTTACTTTTGTCTTGAACAGGTCTTATCTCATGGCATTCCAACCGGGTAGGCTTGATGAAGATCCTCTGCTGAGCTACAATGTCGATGTGTGCTTGTCGGTCCAGACAGATACTCAGGATGGCTGTGACTCTTGCTTTCAGGTCATTTTTCCTCAAGATGTCCTCCGCCTGCGTGCAGAGACCTGTCAGAGGGCCCAGGAGTGGATGGAGGCACTGAGAGCAGCAGCCAATGCTACTAGAAGTTTAACTCAGAACCCACAGGTCACGCTTAGGAACAAACCTGGAGATCGACCCTTTGGAAATGATCTTAGAAAGAGCAAGCGCCAGTCTGTGACCACCAGCTTCCTGAGCATCCTGACCACGCTGTCTCTAGAGAGAGGGCTCACCGTTCAGAGTTTCAAGTGTGCAGGTAAGCAACCAGACTGTGGCAGCTGCACCCACTCCCCTTCTGCAGGAAAAAAAAAAAATCACTTGGAAAAAAATCATGTATGTGTTTTAGCAGCACACAGCTGTTCCCTGCCTCTCACTATGGCTGTAGACACTTTGGTGTGTTAGCCTTCCTTTGCTCTCTGTCAAATGTGGAGAAAAGCCTGTGGGATATTTAGGGATTCGCCTGCATTTTGTAAGCAATGCTGAAACATTACATCCTGCATGTGTAACGTACAGCACTACATGGGCCAGCGCTGCCTTAACAAGGTGGCTGAGCTGTTTTCTTGCTTCAGGACACTGGAAAGGTGTTCCAGAATCAAAGGGATTTGAATTCTGGATACAATGCAACTTTCCAACTTCCAGCAATTTTGTTTCCTTTTATTACTATGTCTCCTCCAAGTTGTTTTTGAAGCTCAGTTTTCAGCTCTGGGTCTTCTGGGGAGACTCTTCAAAGCATATATGCTTCCCTGAAACACTGTCATTTAGCAACTTGTGTTCTAGTGCTGAGGTTCAGGCATGAACTTATCTGCTCGATTCTCAAGGCAGGGGTGAAAACACGACCTTAAGCCTCTGTATCTAATTGTACATCTCAGTTCATTTGCTGACTCTACTCTGCGGCAAGAGCATGATTTTATCCAGTTTGGGAATGAAGCGAAAATAGAGGACCCATATGAATGCAGTTCTTTGTCCTTTTACTTCAGCAAGGGCACCTTTGTGGAGCAAGTTTGGGAACTCTGTGCCTAAATTGTACTCCGTGGCTGGCTTTAGTTATGTTCACTTAGAAATCATCAGCTGTATCAGAGACAGCTTTTCTGGAGGATTTTCCTCTTTTGTTATGGGAGCTATAAGGGTCGTGTCTCCTCCCCGCTCTGCTCTGGGGTAGAGGAGCTGTCTGGTGTGGGGGTCTCCTGTTGCTCTGGAACCACACATGGCTCTGGGGAGGGACCCAGGACCTGCTGGCTGGCCTGAATCTTCTGAGACCTGAGCCCCAGAAGTACTGGCTTGCCCTCAGAACTGGCTGTGGGTACATTTGGGTTTGTCCCTCTCTGGTAGTCACCTGCAGGTGGTGTTCCTGCTCACTTCTCCACAGTGCATTGCACCTGCCTGGTAGCCAGAGCACCTTGAAGGTTGGCCTCACTGCAGTTATTGGTTTGGTCACAACATGGGGGCTTCTGCCTGAATTCAGTTCTGTTCTTGGCCGCAAACTCTTTGTGTGACTTCATGTCAATTTTTTCTGGGAGTAATTATGTGCCAAACTACTGCTGAAACTGAAGGTGCCAGGGTCCTGTGAGAACTCTGATTACCTGAACACTATTGGACAGTGGTCATGTCTTACCTTTAAGGGTGGTTGTGTGAGTGTGGGAGCCTCTGGGAATGGGTCAAATAAGTATCCCCAAGATGGATCCAGCCCAGTGTGTTATCCGGCAGACAGCCTTGTGAAACTCAAGAAGACAGCAGAATCGACAGCCTCATTTTAAGACAATGTCCCAGATGACATTTAAACTTTATTCCTTTCTCCTCATTTATTTTAATTCAAAGCTCAGTAGAGGAAAATTTTGTAATTTTGCTTCATCCTCTGAGGTCCAGGAGAATTTCAAGTGAGCATTTCCAATGACCTCCTCAAAAATAGGATCAGGCCCTGGGATGGCAACAAAATGCATGCCTCCAATGTGAAACAGGGTTTAGTCTTGCATTATATAGTATGACAGCAGATCTTTCTGTGGGAAGGGGTGGATTTCCTCTCCCAAACGTGGGACAATTCATCTGCACTCACTTACGTGTTCCCAGCAGAAATAAGGTTCTCTGACCGTGTCAGGGTTGCATGGAGTCTTTTCCTAATATACAGACATTCCCAGTGCTCCCATGATCTCCTTTTAGTCTGCAAAACTGAACAAACTCTGTTGTGCAGAGAAATGTGAGTTGTGGAGAGTCTGTGAGAAGCTGGCCACTGGCATTCCCTGTACCTGAGGATGGGGATGCATGGCACTTACGGTAGGAGTGGACCCTGTGCCGTCTTTGAGTCGGTCTTTGAGAGTTGGCTGGAACTTCTAGCTGTTACCGCGGTGCGAAGACATGAATAATTGTAATTATAACTGGGAGAAACTGGGGAAACTTGTCTGGCTCAGAAGAGTTTGTACTGAGGAGGCTTTGGAGGCACACCAGCAAGCTGAGACTCTCTCCTTGTACCTTGCTCCCTGCAGGCGGTTTGCGCCGTCCCCGGCATGGGCTGCTGTTTAACCTAAGGGGGCTGCTGTTGGTAATTACAGCTTGCAGGCATTGAGAGCGGTTTTCCCCAGGGCTGCTGGGAGGGGTAAGCTTGGAAAAGGATGAGGAGGGGGGAGGAAGAAAAGTTTTGCTGTGAATTCTTCAGCCATTTAGTGCAAATTCCTGTAATTACCGTCTTTGTGTCCTGTCCCAATGGCACATAATACAGCAGAAGCCTTTCCTAATTGAGACCTTACAGGAGGTACAAATCCCTCCTTTGTTCGGCCTGACAAATTAGTGCCAGAAAGTGGCAAGGTCCGAGTGGGAATCAAAGGCAAGCAACACAAAGATGGAACTTAAGGCTACAGTAATAACCCTCTCTAGTCCTGCGGGGGTGGGAGGGAAGGAAAAGTAATGACCAATGAAAAATGAAGGGTTTTTTTGTTATAAATTCCCTTGACATGACAGCACCTCAGGGCTGCTTTATTTATTTAGGAAAAGTGATTAAATAGTAATACAACAGGACAGACCATTGTCTCTCAAGCTACCCCCCTTCCTACAGACCCCTGCTGTCTTGGCTAATTGATTGACAATGAACCCCTGATAAAGAAGGTTGTTGGGAGGACCTGATGGGGACAGGACTTTTTTTTCTTTTTTTATTTTCTCTTTGCAGTCTTTGTGGGGTTCCCCTCCCCGTTTTTTTTTTCTGTTTGAAATGCCCTCTGCATCCCCCTTTCCTTTTCTCCCTCAGTAAAAGCTTTTCAAGGGACTGCTTCCAGACAAACAGCTGACACTCACAAGCAGGTAGGGAAGAATACGAATGTCTGTGCCTCGCTATTGACAAGTTTATCTTGGAGACTGACTAGCACTTTTCAACACCTGATACAAGCCAGGGCGGTGGTGTCAGATGTAGTCGTGGGGCAGGGGCGACAAACTGTTGATCCACTGGAGTCAGAAGGGCAGCTTGAAAAAAGTTTTCTTTTGCTTGATGAGCAGATACAAAAGCTTATCCCCATGTTTCTAACTCTTTGTCTTACTGCGGAGGGTAGGGCATTATTTCTCATAATTTCCAAAAATGAATGAATAGGCCACTGATTAACAGTGGAGAGGCATGGTTTTTTATAAACACTTTTACCTTTGCTGCTATTATTTGTATTTTTGGCTTGGAACAGCAATACGTTTTGGAATGTGGAGTTAACTAGAAACTGCTGGCGCTGGAATGGCAGCCTCCTCTGTCCTTTACATGTTCATATGACTGCAGGCTTGATCTTGCCCTGTTGCTGGAGTACAGCACTGTTCCCCTGGGAGGTGTTTGGGGCTCTGAGCAAGAGTGGCATTTGTGAGCGTCGATCTGCTCGGGTGAGACTTTGGAGGGACCTACCCCATGTCTTTAAATGGGTACGAAGTGAAAGTTGGTTGCAAGTCCAAGCTGGTAAATATCAGGTTTTATGATTTGTTCTTTAATATGTAGGAAATGAAAGACATGCATCATGTTAGGATGATCTGTTGGGGGGGTATATGTTATTATTTTGTATGTCTCTATTTCACCTGGATGAAAGAGAAATCCCCAAACTGTTCATGTGACAAAATTGGGATGAAGTGGCTTCCATCAAAACACGTGCTTGGCAAATGCAGCATCTTGCAGACAGCGGTAGCTGAATGTGAGTACTCCAGTGGCTGTCCTGTCTCCCTGTCAGGCCATCTGTGGGCTCCTGGGGAAAGGCAGGTGTTTCTCCTGGAGGAACTCTCCTGGAGGTCTGTAAGGAGCAAATGTCCTCAGCTGCCCTTCGCTATTGCCATTCCCTTGGCATGTGCCTTCACGTTTCCGTAGATGGGGAAGACAAACAGCTTCTGCCCTTGCCTCCTGTTTTTGTGTTGCTCCTGTTCTTTTGATGTCTCTCTTCCTTTTTACCTTTTATTTTTTCTCTCCCTGTCCTTTTTTAAAACAAGCGTTTTTCCAGAGAAGTGAGTTGTGTCTGCCAGGAACTTTTGTTGCATAGACAGCAAGTCCTAATGGATATGGGCATTTCTGCCTTCTGCAAAATGTGCTCTACACCCTTTTATTTGTCTTTGTGGCTTTCCTTGCTCCTCTTCTGGGGTGCCTTCTGTCTTCTCCCTGCTTTCTCCGTGTCTTGCCAAAAGGATAAATACTCCTATTAGGGCTCTGCTGACTTGGCTGGCTGAGCTGAACACTAGGTGCAAAGAAGCCAAGGTTAGTAAGTGGGCTATTTCCTGAGCTTGCAACCCTGTCAAATTGAGCAGCAGGTGGCAAGCTGATGGCTTTCAAGGAGTCATTCTGCCTCTAGTGCTGTGAACATGTGTGTAGATGGGGGACAGGGCAACATGACCAGCTTGTGCAGCCTCTGCTCTAGCCCACCCCACTGGTCTGAAACCAGCCCCTACGGCAGTAAAATTAAAGTTCCTTCCCTCCCTCCCCCCCAATGAAAAGAAAGTATTTTCCTAATAGCTTGCAAGCCAGCAAGTGTGATTTAAATAAAAAAAAAAAAAAAAAAAAGGAAAAAAGCATTAGCCAGGTTTGATGTTGACTTTGTTCAACTTCTCAAAAAGCTATGTGGTTGAAACTTCTCAAATCCAGGTAGTTGTAAAGCAGGGGTGCTCCTTCCTTGAATTTAGCAAATACTTTGTGAACTGTCATCACACCCAGCACCTATTTGTAGCATGTCACTGAAATAAAAATACTAGGGGACAAATCTTGGCAAACATAGCACAATAATAAAATACCAGAAGGCCCTTTGGAAGCTTGTCAGCACTCAGCACATTTTTTAGTCCCAAATAACAATTGTTCTCACCTGTCCAGGGCTTTTAGGATTGTGCTTTCTAAGTGCTGTATATATTTTGTGCTTGGTTTCATTTCAATTGATCTCTTTGTTCCAAGACTTCAGCAGCTTTTTGCCTTCCCTGTATTTGAGAATCTGTAAAATCCCTTGAGAATGTGTTTTGCACTGTAAAGGTTTTATTGTTTAAGTATCTTCACTTTAGACCACAGTCTTGTATGTGACTTTCAGGCTTTGTTTCTATTGATTCAAAAGTAAAAGTTCCACTGCTAACAATGGTATTTCTAAACTCTCATTCTTTGCTAGCCAAAACCAGCTGAGCAGAAAAAACACCGTTGGTGTCTACATTAGTATTTGGAAAATACACAGTGTCTAAACAAGGCCACTGACTTGTTGGGAGGAGTGGGCGGAAGGTTTACAGACAAGGGTGACTTGAGTTTGAGTAGCAAGGAATACTTAATTTGCAGTAGACCTACATGTTTCAAAACACAAGGCTGCTGGTCCACAGTGCCCATGTGACAGCTCTTGTTTGGGGAAATATCAGAAGATACTGCATGGTATCTCTCTTACTTGCTTGAGTTGATTAAACCCGTTATCAGTGATCAGTTATGGTCACAGAAGCCATTTAATCTTTGGCAGTAAGGTGAGTGAGCTCTTCAATCCAGTTTTAAGATGGCTTGACTAGGGGAAATGGCAGTGAAAACTATTAGCTTTGTCTAAGCTGGTAGAAGGTTAGGTCCTTCACCTTCCTGGATCTGGCTGGCACCTTCGCAGAGTGGGATTTTTCCCCTTCATAGGATTTGGTTTGGAGTTGGCCTGCTGCTGCCTAGAAGGGCAGTTCAGGTGAGTACTTGGCCAGTTCAGTGCCTGTCCTGCACCCTGATGTGCGCTTTGCAATCCTCAGCTGGTGTTTCACTGACTTCTTTGCCTCAGCCCTGCAGGCAGAACAGCTCATGCAAATGTCTTGGCTGATGGATCTACATATTCCTCCTGGCAGGTTTAAAGGGCGCCTGTGCTGCCTGTATTTGGATAGGTGACCCCATTGCTCTAACCTGCCTCTGTGAACAACCCTGCAGGTTTTCAGTGTGGTTTTTTTTTTCTTTTTTTTCTTTGTTTTTCTTTTTTTTTTTTCCCATCACAAATAAAATATTTGTGCTTATTTCTTTTACTGTTATGAGCTCAATTCTGCTGTGTGTGAGCATGTCTCTACTCTCAGCGTAGGCTGTGTGTTTGTCCTTGGCTATGCCTTGTTTCTTCCTGCCTTGTGGGTGCTAGGTATTAGTTCCACTGCCCCCAAAGAACTCTTGGTTGCTTGGGGATTTTTTGGGGTCCATTTATTGTGTGAAGCCAGTCTTGATGAATCTTTTGGCATAAAATGTAAAGAAGAGGATGCCAAAACCTGGGAGTCTGAATATCCAAGTCTCACCTTTGTTGGGATGGAAGAAACTACATCTGAACAAAAGGAAGTGTTTTCAGACCTGAAAACTGCAACACCCCCCATTTCTTCTCTGGAGAACCCAGACATTCCTCATGAATTGCATTACAAGAGGCAGCTGTATTTGTTGGGCTAGCATCTTTTAAATCAGTCAAGCCAGCTTCTGCTAATAAAGGCCTTGCCTTCACAGAAAGGCATGGGCAGGGTATATCTGCATAACACTTTTTCTGCAGTTGCAGTTTATACCGGGTCCCTGAGCTGGTTTGGGACGTGACTGTTAATTTAGTTTCCTAAGAAAACAAAGCTTATTTTATAATGCTGTTTGCTCATAGTTTTACCCCTGCCCCATAAGATTTGAATCTACCTGGCTGTTTTAACAAAATTCGACAGAGGAGAAGAGGTGGCAAAGATGTGGGAATCGTAGAGGTTTCACAGAAGCCGGCATCATAGGGAGACCCTCTTAATGCTGCTCTGGAAAAAAAACCTGCCATGTGCACTGTGCATTTGCTTGGTCTCAGAGCATCCACGCAGGTGTGCAGCCTTGGGGGACAAATACAGAAGGAAAATGGCTGCTTTAGGTCCACTACTGCAAAACTAAGGCGTTTGTGTGCGTGTGTTGGCAGGGCTCCCCCCACCTTCTGTCATGCGCCAAAGCAGTGTATTATTGGCAAAACTATTACATGTGAATCAGATCAGGGGAATGTAAAAGAAGTTACAGGACAAACCACAGGCCAACTGGTGGGAAGTTTTCAGGTTCTGAGTCTCGCCTTCTGCAACATTGATAGACTCTCATAGATACCTGTGCTGCGTAAATCTGAATAGTGCATGTGCCCAAGGTAGTGCTGTGGTAGTGATGTGTGACCAAGAAGAAATTCAGCCAAATAGCATTGGCAAAAATATATAACCACACTTACTGCACAGTTGTTCCTTATGTTAAAAGGAGGTACAAAACCAGCTGTGTATTCAAACAGAAACAGAGCTGATTATTTCTAGGTATGTTGATAGCTGCTGTATCAAATAAATGAAACTTAGCAAACCAGGTAGCCTTCAGTGTAAGTAAATAAGTGAGCAGGGCAGGGGTAAGTGGTCTTCAAACTAACTGTGGAGCAGAAACGAAGACTGAGTTAAGTACAGACCCTTTTTGCTAAATGAGCTGGCCACAGCTGAGGACACTGGCACCGGCGTTTGCTCTCATCACACAAATGGCTGGCCTGCTCTTTTCTCTGTTCTCTTGTCTGCCTTCTCAGTATATAAAACCAAGCATGAGTGTAATCAACTGCAGGAATGGGAATATCGTTATTAACTATGCTCAAATTATCTACTTACTCGTAGCTGGCAGACTTCAAGAGCTGGCCCAGAAAGTGTGTTCAGTTCCCATCCCTGACTAAAGAGCTAGTGAATTACTGAATCCTGCCAATAAGTCATTCCACGGGAGCTCCCGTTCCCTTCTGTCAGGCAGCACTTCAGAGTCTCAGCCAAGCGCCAGATACTGCACAGAATAATCCTATAAGGGCATGGGAGAAAGAATAGCAAATTAGCTTGAGGTATATGGTATTCTTCCTCAGCGCTGTTGTCCTGGGAATGAGGAGAAAGGAGTTGAAAGGGTGCACTACGAGAAAGCAAACTGGCCATTCGTTAAAGGATTCGCAAACTATAACTGTCTGTGAAGTGTGTCTTCATAGCTGTTTGTAATTCCCTTGGAGTACTCTGGGAAGAATGGTATCTTGGCTCTTCTCAGCATTTGACACTAAAGGTAAAAGAACCTATATTCTGGTGAAATTCAAGTGGGGAAATCCAAGCAAATAAAAAGATAGCTTCCAAAAGTGTAGTTTTGGTGCAGTCATTTGACACACAGCTAGTATTTGTTGGTCCTGATTTATTGATGAAAGGTTGTTCTTGACTTATATATGCAAAGTGCAAGCTTACACTTTGACATTTATGTTTTTTCAGTGTTAGATTTGCAGGCTTAACTACTATTAGTTTATTGGGAAGGCAGAATTTAGCTGTGTAACCTGCAGCATGTTTGTATGCTATCTTTTACAAAGGGTAAGTATAATACAAACATGCAGAATGTTGCATGTGCACATATACGTGCTATTTCCTGGCGTGTTTCCACCAGTGATTTTTTTCTTCTCTTGATTGTTCATCTTCTTGCAGAGGGTCACAGCTCTGTGTTCAGCATGACTGACACTAAAGGGTGTTGTTTACTTCGCCTACCCTTAGCAGTCTAAATATTGGATGTCTACACTAATCCAATCTTTGCTGATTGGAAGAAAGCCTGGGTGCCTAGGGGATGATTCATCTCATCTGCCTTGGAGAGAAACTCTGCGGCAGTGTGCCTGTGAGACATCACCAGTACGACGGGATGGGTCACTCTCTTGAGCAGCCTGTCTCACTAGCCCAGTCTGGAGCCTGTAGCCAGCAAGCCTAGACTGGGTAGGCTAAGTTAGCCGAGCTGGATTGTGTGAGACCAGAAAGACAGGGCTACGCGTTGTATCTTCAAATGGCACTAACAAAGATGGGAGGGCTGTTAATTTAGGGCTTAGTCCTGAGTTCCAGCTAAGAGTCAAGGTTTCCATTGACTCAGAATGGTTGGTCCATCCTTTGGAGTCTATTTAAGAAAAAAATTAGTCTGGGAGTTGGGGACTAGTGAACCCTTATTTCTGGAGAAGCTGATCTAGATTATAATTAAAGTGGGATTTGTACATTGCTGGCATAAATAATGTGGGATTTATATGTTGCTTAGATAATTATAACTGGATGGGGTCAAACCCCATGGCTTTAACAGGGAAGATTTTCTGCCTTTAATCTGTCAAGGTTTTGCTATGGATTTTTTTTAAAATCCATAAGAAGCTCACAAAAATGTGGGCAAGGTGAGTAAAGTATCAGACTTTGCTTGGAGGTTTATGAGTTTTTTATTATTTCTTTAGAAAGAGAATTGCTTTGGAAAAAAAGTAATGCTGGGGAAAGGACAAAGTGTAATGCAAATTCAAACCTGGGTAGGCATGAGGGAGAACCGAGCTGGATTGTATGTCTTCCTCGTGAGTTTGAGATTTCCTATGGTGGAGTGAATTGGAATAGGTGCACAGAAATACAAGGGCAGCAACTGAAGTAATTCTCACCTTCTCTTTCTGTTTGTGCTGAGCAGCTAGAGCAATGTTGTATGTCTGCTCTAACTCTGAAAATTGTTGCTATGCTCCTTCTGCTTAGTCTGCTTTATGGCTTTATCAAGCTGAAAGCTTTTTGAAGTCTGTGGGTCATTTTCTTTTCTTGATATTGTATGTTGTTTCTAAATGAATTAGCTTCTAAGCTAATCTGTCACAGATTTAATTACGGTACGCAGTCACGAGGGAGTTGCTTTTTTCTGATACTGAGGAAGGAACTTTATTGAATAAGGAAAACAGTTGTGTACTTAATTCTAGTTTGGTCTTCCACTTTCTCTGTTTCACTGTGGAGCTACTCCAATCTTTTCTTACTAAAAGATTAAATAATGGGGTATCTGGATAAAAAGAATAATCGTGTGTGTCTTCCTTGACCATAAGAGTATGCAGCATCCTGAAAGTGGCAGAAATGGTGTTTTCCACACTTTGTAGACGAGGAATTGTATTCAAGTGTCTTGGATTCCTCCTCCATACTGTCCTCACCACCACCTTAAGTCAAGGAGAGAGACTAGGTATAACTTTTTAACCTCATCTTCCTGTACTTCTTTCTTCCCAAAGTCTTAGCACTTGGAAATGAACCTCTTGATGTTGATACTCCTGCTCTGCTCACAGACATGTTGTTGAGAGACGTTCATCTCTGCCCAGCAGCACTTTCTTGCTGCTGTTTTTTCTAACGCCTATTTTCTTTGCTTGATTCCAAGGGTGTTTTGTTGTATTTTCTGTGATGAAAGGTTTGGGATTACTGCTTCCCTCACTTTGCTAACAGTATACCTACAGCTACACTTCTTCCCTCTGCAGCTTGCTCTGTAACATCCTTTAGGTGGGGATGATTTGGGGTAATAGTAAATACCGCGGTATTCTCCTTGCTGTAGGCTCAGGGTTTGCCAGACCTTTGTACAGATGTCGTATGGATAAATACACCGTACAAGCATTAGGAATAGGTGAGAGAGGCTTGGCGAAAGTTGTGCTGCTTTTCCCCCCAACCCTGTGGAAGGTGCTTTCTCTATAGGCAAGTAAGTGTTTTCTCTGCAAACATGAAATGGTCCCTTTCCCCACCCCAAACTATTTGTTGAGTTTTATTATCAGTCTCTGAGGTGGTCAGCTACATCTGACTATCTTGCTGGGAGGGGTGCTCAAGAGTTTAAAGTCAGGAAATCAGTACTAGCTTTGCTTCTGGTAAACATAATGGCAAGTTTATGTACCCGAATGTCCAGGTACAGGCCAAAGACATTAAGCCACAAGCTATTCCTTCCTCCTCTTCTTTCTCTCTCACTCTTGCTCTATTTTTTCCATCTTAAAAAAACAAAGTAGCATAAGTGGTCTGTGCCACAGAAATATGTTTGTCACACTACATCGCTTTGAACTGCATAACATCAAAGAAAATCAGTGCTTTGATAACTTGATTTGAAAGGATTGTAGAAATAGCCATCATTATGATTCACAACAGATAGGGATGGAAAAGATGGTGATTTTCAAACAGCGAAGCTTGTAAGGTAAGGGAAAATGTAAGGTAGGTGCCAGTGCCACATTCTCATCTAAAATACCCCAACCTTACAACTGTTACGTAGCTTTGCAGAATATGATTTACTTGAGGATATGAAGAGGAATGAGAAATACTCTGTGTAAAAGAGTGTTTCTGAGGAACAAGGAAACAAACGTGGGCTCAGAGAAGGGCTGGAATAAGGGAGAAAGCAATGCATGCTGCTTGGATAGGAACTTCTTCCACTTTCACTGCTTTATAAAACCAACCTTTCTGAAGGGAAGGGCATCTGAGATTGCTTGCTGAGACCCTCCTCGCCCCAGAGACCTTCAGTTCTTATGGGCTGGACATAAGGAGGAGAAGGGAAGTCCCCCGGGCACTTCTGTGCTTTGTCATTCCTGTCCTGAGGAAGCGCTCTCCATGGAATGAGTTTCTGGCTCTAGGAGGTTGCAAGAAAATAGGCCTTAAAATGATCACTTCTGAAGTGCAAACACTTTAGTTTAGGGTGACCACAATTCAAATTGGAGCTTGGCTTATTTTTGCCTTCAGTCTAACAGATAGGAGTTAGGGCACTAAGACAAACTGGTCAGCCTGTGGAGTGGCAGGGAGTGCCGAGCAGCGGTTAGGTGAAATCAGTGTGTCCTGTCCCATCCCCATCCTCATCCCCCAGACAGGTAAGTGTTGGCTAGTGGGGAACGTTTGTAAAGGTTTCAGTGGCATTGAGTTAGGAGACTTCAGTCTCATTCAGACATAGCTTTGCCACATCAGCCAGTCCAAACACATTGAGCTAGAAAATACTACATGTCATTTAGCAGTCTCTGTTTCATCAAGTGTGAGGTGATGGCTGTATGTAATGAATGCTAAAGTTGGAGCCAGTTGAGGTATAAGGATGGATGCTTCGGTGCTTTTCAGTGACAGGAAATACAGAGGCAACTAGTAAGGAGAAAGATTCAGACCCTTCACTTCTTTTAGCAAGACTGGCACAGAAGAACGTGCTGTACCGAGGTATTGCTAACACAAACATCCTCTCTGAGGGCTTGCTCATATTTAGCTTGGGAAAGGGGAATGTTCTCTTTCATAGATTCCTTCGTCTTGCTCATGAGGAGAGGAGTGGGCATACTTCTCTGTTTCCTTTACAGAGGGGCAAGATTTACCTCTATCGTGCTTTTAAAAACATGGGCACCATAGCAGCAGTGTGAGTACCTTCTGCCAGCATCTTCCGGGGCTGCTAGTCAGATGAATGTCATGTCAGATGAACAGGACTGATATTTCATGTCTCGTCATCTGTTCAAACCTTCACCTTTATGTATGAATGCATTTTAAAAATTGGAAGATTAGTTCTATGTGTACTACAGAGCACTGATACTGAGCTTACTACCAGGCATGCCTGCTGACTTCATCCATAGCAGCATAGTGGGGCAGGACTGCATGGAAACTCTTTTAACTGCTTTTTTTACAAAAGAAAAGAACAGAAAGGCAAGATGGGAAAATGCGTTCTTTGCACTGAGGCAAATAAAAAGTTTTTCGCTCCTAAATTCTGATCCCAAGCCACAGTCATAGGTTGTCTTTTTTTGGTAACACACTGCTGAATTACTTGAATTGGTTTTACCCTTGTAAAAGGCATACCTGCATTCTTTCTGCCCTAAAAGTACTGCTTTGCAAGAAGTTCTGCTAATATTTACCATACAAAAATTATTTCTACAGTGATAATCGTTTACAGTCATAATGTTTGGGTTTTCTGTTTGATTATTAGCTAAGATGAGATCATATTTTTGCATTATGTATGTTATGTTATACCACTTGAGATATATGTTAGTACTTATGCTCTGATCTTATGAATGTTAAAGGAGGAGACATTATCATAAGTATCTCTTTCATTAACTGACCTGTTTATATATTTGCCTTTTTCAAGAAAATGCATAGCCTCACTTCAAAAAAAAAAAAGAGGGGGAAGAGGGAGGGAGAAATGGAGACAGGACATGTCACACACTGATTCACTTGATAGTGTGTATTGCAGGAATCAATGTCCAAATGGCTCTGGAGTGTGGAACAGGAGGAAGTGAACTAATTGTGTTGGTCAGGTTATTCTAATTATTTTGATTAGAGCAGAGGGGACATGGTAGCATCAGCTAATGCGGAGGAGGAGTAGTTCGAGTTATGCCTGGAACAGTTGAGCTGCAGTCTCTCCTCAAATTAGAGTAACTTCTACTGGGGAAAAAAGATGCCTTCAGTGGGAGAAGTTATGTAATTACACTAAACAAATTCAGTTATACTGACAAAAGCAGTCAGTCAGTTGACTTCTGCCTGAAAAACTGTTTAACCAGTAGTTTTGCCATAAAAGTGACATACAAGGATTCTGCTAATCAGCATTACTAACCAGCTCCAGCAGAGACTGAGCATACAGCACATGCCAGAGTGGGGCTCTGGTGCTAATTGTGTCTGTAGCTGTAAATGTCATACGGGGACACTAGCATTTGAAGGAAAAGCAGAAATACTGTCATGTGTGCTGTGTCAAAGAGGTGTTAATAACAGCCACAGACATCTCATTGTATCTTATCCAAACATTTTTAGCCTCGCTTCCTGAGCAGGTTGTTTAATGTGACTGAGCTGTCTGTCTTCAACCCTCTACTCTAATATTATTTGAACCTGTTGGCTTGTTTTAGCCACAGTTGAGAGAAAGGCAGAGGTGTCAAATACATTGAGTTTCTATGTGTTTTGTGAAAACAGGTGGTCAGGTGAAGGAAAGCTCTGCATTAGTTCTTTCCAACTATTTTGAAAATACTGTTTTACCCCAGGGACCATGCAAGAGGGCATGGGAAGAGGCAAGAGATCGGATCCAGCTGTGAAAAAATTATCAGGCAGACCTCAGACCTTGTAAGACACAGGAAAGACATGATCCAATCAAGGAAAAAAAAAAAACCCTGCAGGAAACTGAGCTGTGTCACTACTGCTAGTCAAGGACTGCTCCTTCTCAATGTGACTGATGCTCACAGTTATTATTCATGGTCTGACTGTGGTTTGCCTTGGCTGTGCTAATTCTGTGACCAAATCCTACCTGCCAAGTCAGCATCCCTTCTGGCTGTCAGCAGGAGCTGGCTTGTGCTCTTCCAGGCAGCCAGTGCTGGCCCATTCTGTTGTGGGGAAAATGGAAGCTGTCTGGACCAAGTTGCGCAGTACTTCTGTGCTTCGGTGTTTTCTGTCTATGCTTCAGGTCATGGTTTTCAGATGGTCATGCCTTTTAAATGCCCAGTGTCTCAAAGCTGTTCTTCTGCCTTTGTTTCTGGAGAAGTGCTAAGTATCCTTTGACTGCTCTCTAAACTCTGTCATAGATGCCCAAGTTAATGTATACTTGTTCAGTGCCAGTCCAAGAATACTGATGTTTATCTCTTTATTTTTAGGGAATGAGAAATGGCTCTTTGGTAAAATAAATAAAATTTAAAAAGGGTTTCAGATGGGGGAATAATTACTTTTCTTACTGCATCCTGAGTGTGTACCTCTCGCATGGTGTACAGACCCAGACTTTTTCCCCTCTCTCTTCTCTAGGCTGTCAGCGCTCCATAGGCTTGTCCAATGGGAAAGCCAAGGTGTGCAGCTACAGTGGATGGTATTACTGCAGCACCTGCCACGTGGATGACAGCTTCCTCATCCCTGCACGGCTGGTTCATAACTGGGACACTTCCAAATACAAGGTAATCTCCCTGCAGGTTGTCTTGCTAGCATGTGACCTGAATTGCTCTTTAGACAGAAACACAGACACCGGAACAGCTTGAAGGTTACAGGCATCGACTGCTAATACTATCTCCTTTGTCCCTCTTGCCAGAATGAGCCACGCTCTCTCAACAAGACAGATGTTTTCATCACAATTTCCTTAGCCTGGCCTAAGGCGTTCCTCCACAGGAGCAGCCATGCTCCACTTTCTTGGTGGCATCTTTTTCATCATTGCTTACCTGTCTGTTCAAGACCTCGAGGAGCATATGCTGAAATAATAACAAACTCATAACAAATCCAGACCATGCTAGAGCTTCAGACCTAGCAGCCACTGCTAGGGAGAGAGGCTGTTTGATGTTTTGTGCCTGCGAATATTATTATTATGGGCTATTTGAAAAGGAAAAAAATAACCCGTAAATGCCCTATTAGAGGAAAAGCAGCTCTCTTGAAGAAGAAAATTTCTCAGATGGGGAGATTATTAAAAAGTAGCCAGAGCCTGCCATCAGGAAAATGATAGTCTTGCGCCATGAAATGCAAGATTCTTCAGAGTTACAAAGCTCCTATATGTGGAGACAAACCCCTCTCCCTTTCCTAGAAGCTAGGAATAAGAGTTCTTTCTTTGGATGCTTTTACCAAGGACTAAACTTGCTAACCCACGATACTATAGGTAGCCCTGGCAAGTGGATGGTAAAGCAAAGACCTCATATCAAGCTGTCGGTAATACTACCAAGAAAATAAACTGGTTTGTTCTCTAAACCTGCAGGGTAAAAACTACGCTCTGTGCCATGTTCCCTGTGGTCTTGGTATAGGCAGCTGAGGCACAAAAGGAAATGGGACTTTCCAGCTTAAGCATTCGTTGAAAACTTCATCTACTATAATCTCACTATAATAGTGAGAAGTTATCAGTCTGCACTTTTGGTAGACAGGCAGAACAGCTATGAGGTGGCTTGGGAGCACAAGCGAATTCTGTGCAGGTACTTTACCAGTCTCTATGCCAACGTGCCCAGAGAGGTAGATTTAAGAAAGGAACAGCATCCCTTAGGAAAGAAAACACTACAGCATTCCCAACTATTAGAGCAGAAACTGAGGCAGGGAGGGAGGGTGAAGAAGACATCATGTGCCACAGTGGCAGTGTGACAATTGAGCTGAGATCACTGGTTGGATCTTCTCAGCTCCATCCTGTCCATGTATAGCATTAAAAATAACAAGTAGTTCTTGTTACTTCTGTGAAATCTTTGGGATTTTCCCCTTTCTGTTCAATTCTGCATACATGTGCTTTTATTTCTGTCCATGCTATACCTCCATGGGAACTAAGCAGTACTTTTCTGAGGTAGAGCACATCCTGCCTGCACTTTTAGATCCACGTCTCCTTTCTCCATTCAGAGAGAAGATCTGATGTTTATTTTTTCTGTGTGGTCTAAAGGGCAATTTAGTGCTGGCTGCTGCTTTTAATAGTTATCATGAAACTGCATGATTCCTTAGCAGTGTATTGATTAAATGTGCTGATTTGGCAAAGACAGATACCGTGTCCCACTTCCTTGAGGTGATCTTGGTAGTAATAATTTTCATTGGGCTCATTTTTAAAGGAAGATCACTTAATTTGTCAGCATTTCACCTCCCATAGTTGGCCCGTGTGCCCACACAAAGCCATGCAGCAACATCCCAAAATGAAGCTAAACAACAGAGCTTCTCCTAAATGCACAGCCTTGCCCCTCACAGGTAGCATGGCAATCCCTGAAAGTGGAGCTTCCGTGGTGGGCGACTTGCTCTTGGCCAGAGTCAAAGCATACCCCAGAGAGGTCCTGCTGGAAATAGGCACGTACCACATTCGATGGTCAGAACTGAAACAGGGCTTCAGTCTTCAAAAGCTTCTGTGTTTCACACAGTCTGAAATGTGCCTGTCAGTCCACCAAATGGAAGCAAAGTGAATGAAGAGTTTGCAAAACCTGCACTCTGTCCCGCCGCCGCCTTTTCCCCACCTCTGCGGGGGTTTCTGGGCTCTGTCCCGTCTGTCTCTGGCAAAGCAAGCACCGATAGGTACTCTAGGACGTTAGCTTTTATGATGATACTATGTAATTGGGCATGTTTCTCTGTGTTTCATGGACTCCTAGGCATCTGAGCAGCAGCTCTAACTGTTACATCAGTTAAGTAGGTTTTGCAAATGGGGAGGTTCATGTCTGCTTTTGGCATGACAGGTCATGAAAAAACAGAAGCGGCAGAAATCTGTAGAGTTGTGTCTTCCCATACCCGGGATCTTGAAAAAACAACAATGCACTAAACACCTGAAAGCACATGGGTAGGAAAAGAAAAATCCCCTTGACGGCAATGAAATCCACTTGAAAGGACTTGGCAGTTAGGCGTGTTTCTTCTGTCATAACCAAAGCAGCAGTTCAGTCCCCAGGCTCACATTTTCCCCCCTGTCTCCCTACTGTTTTCATATTTGTGTTTTTCACATGTTTGTGTGAAGAGAAAAGAGGCAATCTTGCGAACATCCTTTCTTCCTTTTACTTAGGCCAACTGTTTTCCCCATTTGCACACAAAAAAATCAGTAAGTATTGCAGTTTGGTTCAGGTGGCTTCCAGCCTGCGCAAAATGCCAGACAAACACAGCAGGAAATTAACTCCTTGTGCCAGAAGGCTTCAAGGCAGGCTGACTTCTGGTGAACTGAATTCTGAACTGTAAGTTTGCAGCCTCTAGAAAAGAAAGGTCTGGAAATGTTAGCATCCATCCTTGTTTGACATTTAAAGCTAAAACCCTGTTGCACTTTGCATCTTCTCACTCCTTCTGGCTTATTTAATAGGATTGTCTGGTCTCCCAGTAAAACTGGGGGACTGTGAGTATTCTAGTACATGTACTAGAATATTGGCTGGTAGCAAGCTGAATTATTATGACTGCCTGACCCTTCCCACTGTAAGACTATATTTCAGCTTCTTGTAACTTTGCTGTGGTTGGCAATGTGAGTTAATGTTTTACCTGACCTGTGTGCCTGTGTCAGGCATGCAGAGTGAACCAACACCTACATGTCAGCCAGTGATGCTGGGCAAAGCTACTTTTCCTGCCATCAGCACTCTGCAAAGGTACATTGTATTGGCAAGAAGAGAGGAAGGTTTGCTTTGCTCCTCCCTCCTCAAAGGCTGCATTCTTCTCCCAAGTAACTAGCAATAGGACAAGAGGAAATGGATTCAAGTTGCGCCAGGGGAGGTTTAGGCTGGACATTAGGAAAAAATTTTTCACGGAGTTATTGAACATTGGAACAGGCTGCCCAGGGAGGTGGTTGAGTCACCATCCCTAGATGCGTTTAAAAGTCGTGTAGGTGTGGTGCTTAGAGACATGGTTTAGTGGCAGAGCTGGTAGAGTAGGGTCAATGGTTGGATTAGATGGTCTTTTCCAACCTAAACGATTGTATGATTCTGTGATTCAGACCATGCAGCGCCAGAATCGCACAGTAATACTTTGTCATCATAGTGCGCAAGCATTGCAGAGTCACTCAGGTTGTCTCAATTCGGGCTTTTTTTTTTTGTTGTTGTTTCTTAACGTTGCAGCCTCAGGAGAGTTGCCCCATACGGAGTACAGATGTGCACAGGTGTGGGTGTAGTACTTAGACAGTAATCGCCCTCTGGTTCCCAAGGCAGCAGGGCAGGTGGATGAGGAGCCCATCACTTCAGCAGGGGTTTAAAGCAAGGAAGTAAGACTACAAAGACATCACTGGGCAACACATCCTCCTGGTGGGAGGTGCTAGTCACTGTACCAAGCCTTCGTGTGCCTCCTAGGGAATCACTGAATATGTGGCTTAATTTGCCCATTGGTGGAAGAAGAATAACGTTTACTATAGATACAGCAATTGTCAGGAGATTGCTGAGATATTACAGCGAAATAGTTTAATGATTGTAAAAGCAGGTTGTTTAACTGCAGTCTCTGTTGTGCACTGTGGTTAGCCTGTCTAATGAAACACCAACATTGCTTGTGTTAGAAAGCTTGGCATATTTGGGGTTTGTAGAGTTTTGTTCTACAAAATCCAAGTTGCCTGTGTTGCTTCTTACAAAGCATGTTACCTGTGCTTCCATTCAGACAGCACAATTCCTTGTACGTGCATTATTTAAAAAAAAAGGAAAGGAAAAAAATAAATGAACGGGAAGTTTAATACAAATAGGTGAGATATTTAATACAGCTTCAGGGCCTGGGAAACCTGTGGAGTCTGTGGAGTTATGGTCTGCTGTATTAAAATTACACATTGTATTATCTGTGTAGTTATTGTTGGGAAGGCTGGCCTTGGCATTATTTCTTACATTTTTATTATGCATTGTGAAATGGTTACATCTGGGGCTAACTTCCCCTGTAAGTAGCCAGCAGTTCCTGTAGCTAGTAACTTGTGCTGGTTTTGGAAGTGCTGCTATTTATAAGGATGTCTATTGCTTTTCCCTACTTCCTACCTTACAGCCTTGCAGCACCAGAAGGGAAATAACATCCTAAATATCAAGAGATTATGGTGTGCCCTTTCTCCTTTTGTTAGCCTAATTCATCCCTCCCTCGACTCAGTGTAAACACTGATTTAAAGGTCCAGGATTACTAATTGAATTGTAGAAGGAATAGTATTTCTGTAGCACGGTTTCAAGTGATTTGTGGCTCATTTCAGATAATTCCATCTTCTCTTTTCCAGCTGTGATAAAATGCAGAAATAAGGAATGAGAGGGAATTTGGCCTTCTCACCTCAGAAACAGGCGTATCTTTTCTAGTGGGAATGAAAGTCCCATTAATTTATCAAGATTACAGTAGCTCTTTGCAGGTGGAGATAGAACAGAGCACTATTGTGAAAAAGGAATTAAAAAATGAAACATTGGGAGGGAGTAATGCCAGTAAAATTCAACTTATTTATCTATATTTTAAAAAACCACAACAATGTGATAGATGTGCTTCTGATTATTTTCTTTTTACATAATTTTAACCATACTGGCTGAGCATGGAACAAATGGGAGTTGTACTTTACACTGGAATTCTATACTGTGGGATAGTACAATGTCATTGGATTTGCAGTGTGTGTGTGTTTCCTTTTCTAATATTGTGCTCTGGCACTTGCGTCTTGCCAAAAAGAAAACAGTGAACAAACAGAAAAATATTAACAGGGAAGAAAGTTGGTAATCAGTTTTTAGGCTTGAAAAACAGCTAGTAAGCTATGTTAACCCTGCAGTGAAAACATGCGTGGCTCCAGGTATTGCTGTATGTTGGGTAAGTAAGCAGTTATCTCCTACACTCAACTTTGATGGGCTTGATGAAATTTGACTTGGCTATGAGCAGATGCAGTTGGATCTCTCTCAGCTCTGTCTTTGTCTGTAATTGGTAACAGAGTAAGTTTTCAGATGCAGAGAATAGCTGACAGGTCACAGAGGGGAAGAGCTGCTTAAAAAGAGTTGGGAGGAAAGCGGGGCTAAACTGCTTTATTTTTCAGGTATCAAAGCAAGCCAAAGAGTTCCTGGAATATGTTTATGAGGAGCCACTGATTGATATCCAGCAGGAAAATCCCATGTTGTACAAGCATGTTGAACCTCTGGCAACTGTCGTCCGCCTGAGGCAGCAGCTAAAATCTCTCCGAGCCTATTTGTTCAGCTGCAGAGCAGCAGTGGCTGAAGATCTGCGTAGAAGGTAAGAACTACAACACATAGCACAAGGATGTAGTTTCCTTGTCATGTTGCTTTTGTCCTTTTTCTTTTTTTCTTTTCTTTCTTTCCCCACACAATCTAGTTCTGAAGGTGTTACCTGTTTATAAAGATGTGCTTGTGTCTGACTTCCCTGGGCAACTGAGTTATCTACTGCCAAAGAAAATGGGTTTATAGGGTCTGAATATCTGAAGTTGTTCTTGACAACTATTAGCCCAGGGTTCACACATTGTGGTGAGCATCTTTTACTCCTCCTCAGGCTTCCTGGCTGTGCGTATTTTCAGTGATACCTCATGCTCCCTGGCATGGCATCGCAGTGTGGTAGCCCCTGTTGGGACCTTCAAAACGCCTCACAGTATGGCAAAGCATGAGAGAGGCCAGAGTCAACCGCCTGTCCGGCACTTCTGCCCTCTTCTGTGACATGATCTCGCACAAAGGAAGGCAGAGGCCGGGTGTAGTTCCCTGGCACGTGACCCAGCGTATGATTTATGTTACACGAGAACAGTTGTGCTCTTGCTCAGCCACTGTCTTTTCCATCCATGACATGGCTGTGCTGAGTGTTTTGTTTATTGCAAAACACATGGTCACAGCACAGCAGAAAGTGTTTCATACTGAGTTTTCTGTGGTGGAAACAGTAGTTTTATAAGAAGTGAACTTCATTTTAGAAGTGCTGTATCTTAGTCCATTCAGCTGCTGCTGCATTTTTCTAACAAGCTAAAAATGAGCAATACTCTTAAAACCATCAAACCACAGTTGTGACCTTAAAAAAAACAAGTTACTTTTGCTGTGGATCTCAAAAAGAGATGGGGAGGTATCTCTGTGCATGCCATGCTGTGAGGTGTGTGGCTCCAGGCACATGTGGCTGACCTGATGGTAGATGCATCTGTAAGCATTTGTATACCCCAAGTTTCTGAGTAAGACAAGACTGCAAATAGGAAAGCCACTGCTTTGAAATTATGAGCTGCCAGAGGGCGAGAAAGCAGGTGACATCAATGACTGTTTTGAGCATGGTGTTTAGGAATGGGGGACCCAAATTCTCTGGGAGGGAAAGGAGGCTGCACTAGTGCCTTTATCCCAGGTAAGGAGTGAGGCGGTCTGTTATTTGGTACATAACCTGTGTCATTGCTTTGATGAACTACCTAGGACAACTAAGAGAAAGATAGAGGCAACAGGTTTCTGGAGAGCACAACTGAGTTCTTATGTCTGACCCACTGTGTGTTAATACGTGTCTGTGTCTTACTGCTCAGTTCCTGTTATTTGATAGGGCAGCTTACAGCATTTTAAAAATTAGGATGATTTTTCTTTTATTATAGAGGATGGTGTTATCTTGCAGAGCTGTTTTGCTATTCAGCTATAATAACTTTCCTATGCTATCCTCTTCAACTGCAATAAAACTAAAAGGAGTGTAATATTTGTGAAGGCTGCCATTCAGAAATAGTGGCAGAAAAGCAATTATGCTTTCTGATTAATGCTGAAGAAAAGAATGCCTTGATTAAAATAGACAGGATGAGGCATGAGCCTGAATGGACTTGGGTAAGAGCGTGAAAGACGAGAGATCAAAGGAGGCCTGAGCAGAGAAATGAATGGACTAGAGACAAAGGGATGAGAGAAAGCGAGGAGAAGGAGGAGATTCCAAGAGGGAAGGGATCTCAGGAAATTAACAGTTAACGAAGAAACTAGGACAAAGGGGAGGTCCCAAAACCTACCTCCAAAAAGGAGAGATGACAAGTGCTGAGGAATGGAGAGAAGAGAGAATGGACAAAAATTAGTACAGAAATGGGTGCGTGGTCTTTTCCTGAGGCTAGGAAGAGAGAGAAAAAAATCCCTGTATCAAAATTAAACACCCAGAATGGCAGAAGGGGAAGCCAGGAAATACTCCAAATGCTCCCTTTTCTTATCTAAAGGTTCCTTTGCACTGTCTTCAGTTAAAGAAAGCTCTTCGTGGTGTAGAGAAGGACCAAGAAGGGTTTGCTTTTGTACTAGGGAAGCATCGCCAGTTTGGCAGGACTTGTTAAAAGTGCTGTAAAAGCCAGTGAAGGAGTGTACAAAACACACCTTAGAGTCCAGCTTCTTCTTGGTCTGTGAAGCCTGTGTCAGGCTGGGTTTGGTTCTCAGTTGGTCCCTCATATCTCCCCTGATAGGTTTGCAGAGATGGAAAGGAAGAAAGGTTCGTTTCCCAGAAGGAGTTATTCCTTGCTCAAAATGGTCCCAATGGCTTTTCTTTCTGCATCTAGTATCCCAGTGTGCAGACATTCACTATCAATGTGATGGCTTTATAGAGCGCAGCTGAAAAGTAAACAAAATATGTGATTTAAATTTCCATTTGGCTCATCACATGGGCAAGTTGCAAGAAAAGGAGGAGTTTAAACAATACAGTGAGACAGCATTCCTAAATTTAGTACTGTTTCCTAGTTAGAAATGAAAGACTGGGGGAGAGAATCCAGTTATCTGTCCTGCGCTAAAACCATTCTTTTTCTGCTTGGTCTTCACCTTAGTATGTGAGTGACTATTAATCACAAGAAAGTGAACACAGCATCTTGAAGACCTGTCAGACCCATATAAACAGACTGAAACAAACTGTTAATATTGCTGTCTAGGGAGAACTAAAAACAGACTGATTAATTGTATTGGCACCTTGCTGCCTTTGGGACACTGATAGAACCTGCCTTATTAGGGAAAAAGCAGATCACTCTGGGCTTTCTTTTATTAATACTATTTGCATTATCATCTTCTTTAAATCTATACCTTGCTCTTGAACCCAGATCACAAAGTGAAGATGGCAATGAAGTTGGAAACTCTTGGTGTCCTCTGGGAAGACAAAACTGTTTACAGTGCTTACAAGTCACTTTTTCTGAAGAACTCCAGATGGCTATAAACCAGGTTAGCTCAGGATCCAGTTGGCTTAAATGTGGAAATGTTATTTATAATGCATGGTGTGCATAGATAGGTACTTTGGGACCTTTGAAACCTGGCATCTAGCAGAGAACTCAGGCCTGAACCACATTGTGAATTTTGAAGGAGCAAGTGACTAAATAGAAAGAAAGGAAGAAAAAAGGAAGGAAGAAATGAAAAGAAGCAGAAGAAATCCTAAAAGTAGCTAGAAGGCTCACAATAGAAGTGGTCTTCATCAGTTTTAATGATTTATTCTTGCCTATTGCTCCACCGGCTTCTAAGCTCTTTTTATATTTGCAAGGGGAAAAAATAAGGAGCTCGGACTTGGCTGGGAGGAGAAATAAGGCCCTCCACTGGTGTGTATCAGCAGCGTTCCTCTGAGACTTAGCCAGCTGAGACTGAGCCTGTTGCTGAGCTCTGTGTTTTACAAGGGACGTTGTTATGCCTAGTTTGCTGTGGCTGTCACCTCAGTATTGCAACAGACGTAATTTGCCTCGAATGTCTTTACTCAACAAGTTCTTGCTTGTTTTGGTTGCCTTGCTTGCGTGGATGCTGTTCAGGCAGAAACATACGAGACTGAAACCTAGAGCCAACACAGAATTGGTACAAGTGGAGCTGTACAGATCCCACCACCGCCTGCAGATTGTGGGATGATGAATGAATGGCACAGGCAAACAAGATAGAGTCAATAAAATTAGTGTCTGGGAAAGTGCAGGAATCTCCGAGTCTGATAAATAATGAGGTTATTCTGTGAAGTCATGCTGAATGACGCAAGTTTTATTCTGGTTTTGCTTTCTTCCTTTTATTTCTAGACATAAGACACACTAACAGTGTGTCCATATGCCACAGCCTCTTTGCCTCTGTTCTTGTCATGGTTGAAAGCTCTTCAGGTCAAGGAACTGTCAGAATGATTTTTTGAAAAGTCTTCAGGCACCTCCACGTCTACTGTAGGGTAGGTTAACCCAGGTCAACCTTGGGGCTCTCTCTGGGATCTCTACTCTCTCAGCTATACACCTAAACTTGCTGTTCAGGTGTTGCTCGCCCAGGTATTTTAGACAGGTGGCAGTGACACAAGGTAAATGTTCTGCAGCACATTACTCTATACGTTAGCGCTCACTGCTGTGCTCTCACTCTGTAAGCCAATCTTCTCAAGGGTGGTGAGAAACTATATGGAAAAATTTCTCTCTTGTTACTCATCTCTCTCTGATACCATTTGTCTATCAGCTCCAGAACAGCAATACGTCGGTTTTACCCTAGGAAAACTCCAGTGCTGGATACGTTACTTAGCATCTTACAGGAAGACCAAATTAGAGCTTGCTGTTGCAGCAGGAGGTTAAAGGTATACCTCCAATGCTGCAGACGTGTGGTCCTGGCTGAGCCTGCCGGTCTGTCAGCACGATGCGAAACAAGCCCAAATTCAGTTATGCTGAACAATAGCGTCCTGTCACTTCCTACAGTGAGGCCTTAGACATATCACTTTTGACACAGGAGTAGATTACTTTCAAAATATTTGTGTGGCAATTGGGGAACCTGTCTAAACACATCACAGGAATCCTGAATGATCTTACGCAATCGCTATACCACCAAATACCTCACATATGTGGAGCTGAGGCTATGTCATCTTTCAGACCAAGGACAACAGAAGGTCATTAAGTCATGTCCAGACTGTCAAAGGAGACTGTTTTCTCCATTTTCTTTGCAATGGGTAGGCCAGTTGGCAAGTGGAAAATCCCAAAGCAGGAGAGGAAAGACACAACTTGTGAAAGCAGTAGGCTGAAAAAGAAAGTTTGAGCGGGAAAGGAACAGAAGGATGTGGTTTCATAGCGCTCAGAGCTCTGAGTTAATGGCAAGACCAACAGAAGGAGAAAATGTGTTGCACGGGTGATTGGAAAGAGGATATCAGGATATCCTGACAGGATCCAGTGTTAAGACCAAACAACACCCCGAAGTGAGGAAAGGTGAGCAAATAAATGCAGAGAAGTATGCACGAACCATTTGTTGTTTTATGTAGAGCCTGCATGCGTGTACTCATTGCAGTAGCTGAAATAAGGCATGCCTGTTGACGGACCTCTTACAAACAGACCACCTCTTTGCTTCAACTCTTGTGTCTTTTTGAAGAAATAACTGTGCGTGCAGGGTCTTTGCAAGTTAATATCTTAAAAAGCATTTGGCTAAAACTGTAGGGGATGGAGTTAAGGTGGACTTTGACCTTTGACTAGGGGTGACAAACGGAGCTGGGGCAACAAGATGTGTGCCAGAGCAGCTAGGATGGAGGCAGTACTGCTGTCTGTTCAAGCCAAGGGAGGGTTAAAAGCACAAGCCAGTGCTCTACCATAGTAAGCATCCAGCTGAGGAGGGTGCCAGGGTATATAATAAGTTTTTCAGAAGACAGGCGGGTCTTTCAGTTCGTGTTAGCATTTTCTGGTCTAGGGACACACCAGCATCTCCTTGTCAAATAGATCAGTAATATTAGACATCTTTCAAAATGGTAGTTTCCATTCACCCTTTAAGACTAGATTGCTTTAAAAAAACCATAATGATTTAAAAAAGGTTCCTATTAGATGTGGACGCCATATTAAATATGACTTCTGCCATTTTTATCTTTGTATCGGAACTTCCAGCTGCAAGCTGTAAGGGTTCAGGAGTGCTGGACAAAAACAGAGGGCATTTTCTTATTCTTCGTTCCAAGTTAATTGGGGGATCTAAGCTATTTTGATTTCAAAATGAAACTGTGTGCCTCTAATTCTCTGCATCTTGCTTTTAGTAACAGCAGTACTTGATTCCTGAGTTTGATCTGTAGTAATTCTTGTCTTTCACAATGTTACCGTAACCTTACTCAAGTAACCACAGAGGAGTGAGAGTTAGTGTACTGCATTTTAGTTGAAAGTTTATATACTGGTTCAGGATTGCTGATGGATGAGAAGAGTAACTGTTTTAATACAGGGGTGCTCACGGGTAATTTCATAACAACATGAAACAATACCTTACCTGGACATGCTTGCTAATAAATCTAGCACTTACTGTGGGCTGAAGACATTTAGGAATGGCTGCTCCCAGAACATAACCAGAAGAGTGTTCATACCTCACGAATGTGAAATGGTTCAGAAACGCTTTTTTAGCCAAACCCATAGAATTAGAAAAAAATCATTAATCTGGTGTAATACTACAAGAATTAAATAAATAAGTAGTGTTTGGGGTTTTTCTAAATTCATTAATTTACTGTTACCTTTTGACTTTCAAACCAGTGGGTTTCCCAGAGCCCCAGTTCCCTGAGTAACTTTTTTTGGGGTTCTGCTCTCCCAACATACTTCCAGGAGCTGAGATTTTCAAGGAAATATAAAATCAAAAGCCTGAATAAAACTGTAAGAATTAGCAACGCTAGAAAAAATCCTGCAGTTTTCCCTCACCTCTGATGCTGTTCTCTACCTTAAGTTAACAGATTCCATGTCAAATGAATTGTAGGAGAAAACCTAGCAAGAAATGTTATTTACCCTGCCACATCTATTTGGGATAACTGGCAATTCACTGATAATCCTCTGCACTTTTTAAATCAAATAGTAGCTCTGAAAAATTTGAGCTCCTGTCAATGAGATGGCAGCGCCCGTGTGTGCCACGCAGACAGCCACAGCGGCTGGTGGAGCACGCTGCAGGGACGTCAGAGGTCCTCTTGCCCCTGGTCTAGGGGGCCAAAAAAATATGGGGGCAGCGGTAATCAGCATGGGCTTGCCTGTCAGCTGGTGCAGTAGCTTAAAAGTAAATTGGTGGTGGTGCGAGCTGCGGTGCCAGGGTATGAACTGCGCCGGCCGAGGAAATGGAGTTGGTAGGTGGGGTGCTGTTGCCAGCTGTGGGTGTAGCAGCTTCCTGCAGAGGGGTGGAGAAGACCTCTGAAGGTGGCTGCCTGCTGGGCTGGTGCATCTGCGTCTCCCGTGAGTCAGAGCTCAGGCATACAGTTCTCAACCTGGTCAAACAAGACACTCCTGGCTGGCACATGAAGTCGTGGTGCCAGCTTCCCCTCCCCCCTCCCATCCTAGGTTTCAACAGGCTTTTTTTGTACAAAAGAGACTTGGTTGTGCCCACCTGCCAGCTAACTTGACTTCTTTTCATTGGGCTGTAAAAAGAAGAGTTCGCTCTGCTTATCACGTTTGTACTTTGGTTGTAGTGTCAGGCTTCGGCAGATTAATTGGTTGTAGCTTTAGCAAAGCTGTCAGGGTATTTAACCCATTGGAGAAAAATTACCTAAGCTGATGATAAACAGGCTTTAAATGCAGAGCAATTACTTAGTGCTAACAAAGCACCGTGACTACACACTTTGTCCAAATGCAAAAAGCAAAGTCTTATCAGTGGTTCTGTTTGCAGGAGGACACTAAAAGATAACCTTTGTTTGTGCAAATACTTAGCTGATAAGATCATCCTAAAGGGAACGGATGAAATTTCTGGTTCTATCTTGCCTGAAGGTTATGCTTCAGATTACAAAGTATCCAACAAAATAGAATAATAATCACAAACTGAGAATGCTCAATTCTCTCTTTTAATTGGACCCAAAGTCTCCCATGGTGGGTTTCTTTCCTGCTTGCACTGGTCGCTTTTATTTCTAGCACATAACAATAAAGCAATTTAGAGACCTTCAACCAACAGGACTTTGGATTTCATTGTTCACAGGAACTGGCAAAGCTAGAGGGCTGGTTAGCATTGAACTTGGTTTGTTCACTGCAGGCTTAACCCTGACCGGTAGCCAGGGTTTACAGCACAGCAATCCTCTGACTCACAAGTGTTCTGTTTTGCATCGATGGTGAAACTGGTCGGGGAGTTTCCAAACTGTGAAAACTTAGGAGGTGCTTTTAGTGGGACGTGCACTCGATGCCATTTGCTTCTCAAGGGTCACAGGTCACATTCTGAAGCAGCAGAGGTTTGAGTTTTTATTGTGATGAGTCTTAACATCTTGCGTTTGACCTCTGTCTAGCTCACTACAGGTTTTTTTCTGTGTTAAGATTGGACTGAAAGGACACTGTTTATTTAATGCTTTTAATTGACCAACTTAAAAAAAAAATGCAGTTCGTTATAGCACATCAATCAAAAGATTTACAAAACTGACATCTTTTATTTTTCTCTCAAATAACTTACCAGAGATTTCTCATTTGTAAAGGACCTTTATATCAAGGGAAAAATAAAATGCAAGCACGTTTTGCTCTTTTTGGATCGAGGCCTTTTATTAATCCAAGCATGCTCAAAGCTCCATCTCATGCAGAAAGTAAATACGTATTTTCTAGTAGAATGTTTCTAAGTGTCGTTATCTTAGCCTGCTCTGTGCTCTGTGTCAGATTTTTAGACATGAATGTGATTTTGGGTTGACTTGGATGCCACGTAGTGCTTTGTCAGGATGCTAATGCAATGGCATGGTGTTTGTGTGAGCGCCATCTCACCTGCTGTACTCTACTGACTTTGTCTGTCTTTGGCCAATTTCAGTTGCAGAGGGATGGAGATGGCTAAGACATTACATTCCTACTAGGTACATGAGAGGAAGTGTCTGGGTCGAGAAGCTAGAGGCTCTGAATTAGTCCTGTGCCCCCTACTGAAAAAGACTTTGTGTAAGCCATCACCTCATTAGGCTCAGAGAACCTACGCAGACGAGCAAGCCGTTGGAAACTGGCCGTCGTTCATTTTCTTGCTCACTGGACTACTTGGTCTGTGTGGATTTCCTGCCCCAGCTGATTTGCTTGCATTTTATGATGAGTTTTTTTTGAAAACATGTTTCAGTTTGATATTCTAGTGGCCCTTATGCTCTTGTTCCCCACCCATTAGAGGCTGACAAAACTGGCAATAAACAGACGCATTTTTGGGAGGCGGCTTCACAAGTTATGTTCAGGTGGCTGTTGAGTTTCGGCTCTTCTTTCTAAATGGGACTAATAGAAGTTTTCTGGAGGAGATTTTAATTGCAGATGTGCAGCACAGCAAGATGTATTTTTGAAACAGCTGCTCAGATCACCACAGGTGTGGTGAGGTCACATCGTTTATATTTTAAATAATCAGGGACTGAGGTGCCTACCTACTTTTAGGCAATTTCAGTGGTTTCACACTCATGGAGCTGTGTGCTCTCCACCTTCGGGGACGTGGACAGATGTGGAGGGAGTGTTTTGCAGCTCTGCATGTGTTGGGAACCATACAGGAACTGGTCCGGTTGCTTCATAAGAAATTTTGTAAATGCTGTTGTACATGTGACTCTGGCTGCCCAGCTGTTTTTCTGTGGCCCACCACAACCAAATTGTGATTTTTCAAGTCAATAGAAGGACTGATAGTCAGAAGCTGGACCAGCCTTACTTGCTGAGGGCTTTTTAATGCCTCAGTTTCTATAGCAATGGAAATAAGCACTCCTCTTACTTGAGTGCCGGGTATGTGCATGTGTATTTGTGTCTTGCATAAGCCTGGGAGGGCGGTGCCTACTTCTTTTCCTGGAAATAGATTTGGAAGGGAGGAGGAGTGTTGGATGCTGGCTCTGCAGAGCTGCTGCTGCAAACTAACGTATTTCAGGGAGGGAGAGGATGACTGTCACCAGGGCCTGTGCTGGCTGAGACCCCCCTGACAAAGGAAGTCCCTCGATCATGAGTTTCCTTTTCATCTGCACACTTTTTATTAGGAGTTAGAACTTGCAGGAAACAAAATGCAGTCCTTGAAGGCAAGGGAACGTGATGTTAGTCATCAATATTAGTCATTGACAGTTTCTGCCTTATGGGCTATTCAGGCTATTTCCTGAAAAAGGAAATCTTTCATTAGCTAATTATTTTCCTTAGCAGTGCTGTAAGGGCATCAGCAAATAATACAGTTCCTGGCAAAGCTACTGCACTGTTTAGTGCCGGCCTATGTGATCAGGGGAGAATGATGTGGAAATTTTAATGAAAGAAATTCTATCAGAGCTGAAAAATACTAATGCCTTAAAAATGCTGTTCAGAGTTGTCTCCTTAGCAATCAATTTTAATAAATCTTCTATGTGCAAATGAGGAATCCCAATGTCATATGTTGTCCCATATCTGGATTTTGACTGTCTTTTAGTGGTCTTTGACATTGTGCCAAATGTATTATGAAGGTGTGATGCAGCAGAGCCACTGAAACATGTTCACCTCTAATAGCAGCGATGGTATAGCCTACAGAACTGAAAAGGGGAAAATGTGGTATCCCAGTGAGACTGCAGTCAAGAATTAGGTGGGTAGCGGGGACGTGCTTGGTGAGTCAGAAGGAGCAAGGGCACAGTCCTGCTCCAGAAGGGTGCCGTAAGATTGGCAATGCCCAGTTGCCAGTGGCTTGCTTGCAGGACTCTTTGCCTCCCACCCCAATAAAGCTTAGATTTTTTTCAAAAGTACAAAATGAGTGTGAGACTTTGTACCTCTCCCATTAACAGCTGTGAAAAGTCCTCGTCCCTCCAAGACAGCCTTGAAGGCATCAGTGTAAGACAGTTGTTTAAGACAGCTAATGGAGTAGAATAAATGGAGATGCTTCCACTATTTCTTGGATTCAGACAAAGATTGTAGTTGGTACTGTTATCCCTGCTGATCGGTGTTTTAGCTAATGACGTCACAGTTTCTGAAATATCTTCTTTGAGTTCCTGTGTACTTTTTCATTAGTCTCCTATCATGATCATGTAAGTTCATATCAGCCTTTCAATATCTTTGGTTTTTTGAGCATGTCCAGTGGTCTTTCTGTTCACTGCCATTCAGTGCTACCATTACAAACCAGTCTTTGCCAGGGCTTTGTTCATGCATTTAATAATATCAAGAATTTCATTTCTGTATTGCCTTAAAACTACATGATTGTAATGTAGGAACTGAGTTCACAATTTTTTCTCTAAGCAACGTGTAGTGTAAAGTAGTTGCACCTCTTGAGATATTTGGTTGCTTTTTTTGCAAGAGTGATGCGATTCTCCATTGCCCATGATACCTTAGCGTGGTGTTACATTTGTTCTGTGGGTGGAAAATAAAGCTGGTCGGCTGGTTGTTTCTCTCTGTGTGCACACAAAGATAGACGTTTTAATTAGATGCACTTTTTCTCTTCCTGTCATCTTTCTGGCAGATACATAGGTTTTCATAAACTTTTCTTGCTAATATCCACTTACCTTTACATGGTCCATTTTTCTCTGTAATGTTACTTTAACCCAGTTTTTCATTTTACTGCAAGTCACTCTAATTAGGACATCTCTGTTCAGGTTTCAGTAATGTAGCTTTACTGAACAGGTCTGTCAGTGGATAATCAATGGTCTTGCCTGAAATCTTGGTTTATGTAAGGAAAATATGCCTTTCTCAAATAAGTCATTATAAAGTCCATACCAATATGTATATTCCTGTATGCGAAAGGGAATTGATATCAATCAACTTTATGTTGGAAGAACAGTATCTGCATGACATTTTTCCCAATGTAGTTATTTCAGCTACAAAATCATAAATCACATCTGAAATTAACTGTTACAGCTTTCTAGCAGACTAGGAATCTTGTACTACAAACCATAAGAAGTACTTTTAATGTGTAGTTTGAGTTATTTTTTTTATTGGGTTAATTGCTTAAAGAAACACCTTCTGTGCTCAAGATGAGCTTTCAACAGTTGTAAATGTCACGGTACATGCTTACCTGACAGAGAATGACACTGGCAGAGCATTTATTCTTATTGTGGAATTGTTGTGCCCATGAGGAATGCTGTAAAAGTAGCTGGTGCTTACAGGGTGACATAATTCCAGTTTCTGTCAAGCTCTCTCTCTCTCTAGCATCATTGTTCTGCAGTCTTTTGGTGGGGAGAGGAAATCTTTGAGTTTCCCAGTCAAAAAGGCGTGACACATCCATTTTTCTCTTTTCCAGGATCTTCCCCAGAGAGTATCTTCTCCAGCAAATCCATCTTTATTCTCTCGCAGACCTTCAGCAGGTAAGTTTCTTCAACTAATTCTACCTGTTACACATCAAGCCTGTTCTCATCTTCAGTGCTAATTGTACATTCCCCCTTCTAGCTAATTGTAGCATAAATAGCTTTACTCCCAAGCCATGTCTGTAGTTCATAGTTTAATATAAAAATGGGTTAACAGGGGCATTGGTTAGGGATGAGGGAGAGAAAGCCATCAGTGTTGAAATGGGGCTGGAAAGAGGCTGCAAAAGAAAACTGTAGTCTGCAAAAGAGAACTTTGCTGTGAGAAATTTTTCATCTCATCAGTGAAGGCTCATCTAAGACTCAGCCTACAGGTGACAAGTAGTATTTATTTCTTTGCTTCAAAGAATAGTTTTTCAAGAATTTATGAGTTTGTACAGTCCCTAGTGCAATGTGCTTATTTACAAAGTCTGCTAGGCATTGCTACGGGGGGGGGGGGGGGGGGG